>JAOYNU010000006.1:431579-471021 GCA_026745395.1 Tympanopsis confertula | reverse complement strand
TTGCAAGGTTGGCCGGTTGCGCCTTGGTTGCTCGCTTTCTTGGCTCGGCGATGCGGTGGATATGCGCCGGTCACCCTGGACTTTCCTTGTAGTTGACGCATTGCCTATTCCACATAGTGTTATTCGATCTAGCTTCAAGAGCCGATCGCGAGATACCAGGGAGCTCGCCATTATCAAGAGTTGATGGTTTTATACTGAATGCCGACGCGGTCGTTATCGGTGGTTATCGCATGCACGGACCGCTTAAATGCATCTTCACTCCTCCGAATCTCTTCCGCACGACACGAACCTCGCCCACCATGGATAAATCAGAATACGTGACCCTCGTGTCTGCGGATGGCTTTGAGTTCATCATTACGCGCAGCGCGGCCTGCGTGTCAGGGACTATCCGGCGCATGCTTGATCCTGCTAGTGCGTTGCTGCAAACGCGTCATTTGCGGGGAGTTCCTTGCTAACCTTCTTGTCTGGCGTAGGCGGGTTTGCGGAGTCGTTGACTGGTCGCTGTCTCTTTGAGAACCTCAGGTATTTCTGATATGGCCAGAATACTGTTTGCGTGTCTGTTCTGACGATTCATCTCTTCTAGCGGCGACATCCTAGAGAAAGTCTGCGAGTACTTCCTTTACAACGAACGGCACAAAGAGCAGGCCAATGTCGCGGACATGGATATCCCACCTGAGCTTTGTCTCGAGCTTCTGATGGCAGCAGACTACTTGGATACTTGAAACGAGCATTTGGAAGCCGAGGTTAGCTTCGAGCATCGCTGGTCTCCTTTCTCATAACTGACATCACCTCTCAATAGCAAACCGCTCACTTCACCTCATCGCTCTCTTTCCGATTACACCTCTACGGAACTCGCCGCATAATACTGGGATAGACTTGGAGTTAGGAGATTTAGTTTTTACGATACATGGGCTACGATGCAATGAGATTTACTTTACTCTGTGCACCTCGTAGCCTTCCCTCCTCCGTACACGTAGCACGCCATTCAAGCATCAAACCATACACTCTATCATACCAAAAGGGTGAATGGTCTAAAATGGATGGCAGATCAAACTATACTTTCTACCGCACTTCGTGCTTCGATCTCTGCAAGTGGTCGCTGGTCTTGGGATTTGCGGGAGACATTCACCATATCGAATGTGGAAGTAGACATTATGGCTTGAGTCATAAAGATTGAACCGTGTGATATAATGAACTATGGCTATTTATATCTGACTGCGTATTCGTAAATTTAGAAGTTCAGAGTGCAAGCATCGTAGCCAAGGCCAATGCAATGACTCCTTTGTTTTTGGCCCCGGGGCCGCGGGGAGGTAGCATCATCCCGGGGAACCGCCCTGACGAGAGCCAGTCTATGACGCTTCAGTGAGTACTCTGGGTAGCAAAATAGCATCGAACTAAACTTCCATTAATTTGATTCCATGAATACTCAGCATAGATACTCCGACTCGTATAGCATGCGTTTACTGTTGTCGCGAACCTCCGACCAAAGGATTCGCCGGAGTCCACTTAACCCCGAGCTATCCGGTAGATCGTCTGCATAACGCAACATTTCATGTCAATCCGCACTAATTGTGCACTGACCTGACTCAGGTACCCAAAATCAAGCCAAACATCAATTTTCTTCTCCTCCCCATCCCCTTTGCACGCGAGAGCGCATACTTGGCAGCCATGCGTATCGGCAATATCCTCACTGGCGCGTGCTTGGCAGCCTCTGCCTCTGCCTCTGCTGTGCATTCCTCCAATGCTACCGATATCGCCCCTGCCGTGCAGAAGAGACTGAACTCGCTTGATCTCGGCTATGTTCGAACCAACAATTTGTTGCAGAACTTGGCGGTGGGGAATCCTGAAGTGACGCCGGACCTGGTGGTTCAGATCTACGATCAGACTGTCGCGATGGAGGCGAAGGACTTGGACCAGGCGCAGCCTGCTGCTATTCCTCATTCGGTGCAGATGATTCTTTGCCAGGCTTATCATAATGTAAGTCCAATGAATTGAAAAAAGTTTGGATGTGCCAGGTGATTGACTCGTTCAAACAGACTGCGATCAATGGTATTCAACTCAACTCGGTCTTTGTTGAGTACGCAAACCACTTCAACAAGACGATTCGCAATGATCTTCAAAAGCAATTTTCCACCGTGACTAAGGAGGCTAAGGTAGGCTCTCTTTCTTGGTCAATCTATGTTTTGGAAGTGCTCAGTGCTAACTCTGTCACAGAAATTTGCTCAGGTAGTTGGAGAGCATGCTCTCAGCTACTGTGTCGATAGCATTCATGCTGACAACGAACTTCTCTTTGCTACTCTTAATGATGCCGTTAAAGCTTTGGACCCTTCGAAGGCTTTGTTATGAGCTTCTTGATCACACCGGATACACATGTCGTGGAGTTCACCAGGGCTAGAAATAAAGATCATTAGATTTGCATATCTGCATCGTCTTTCTTGAAGCCGCTAGCTCTTATAGATTTCTTGGCCAGCTTGATTAATTATATCGAGGCGCGTGCTAATGTTGACTCAAATCATCCCATCACTGGGTTCAGGCGCTTCTCTCGGGCTGCAATGGTCTCTGCATCTGGCGACGTGGAGTTGAAAAATGAGTCACATATCATGATCGATATCAAGGACGCCTATCAATTGAAACATTAGTAAATGACAGTCAAACAGTCAGCGGAGCCTTACCAGTGCAAAATCAAATCCATCCGCAACGTAGACCTCCACTATTGACCTCCACGCATTAAACCCCGAGGCGGCTGAATAAATCGTCCGATTTCTTTCCATGCTTTCCCGAAAATCCAAGACCTTCCGACCTCCAACCCATCCAGAGAACTTGCAAAAGGCACTTGAAACCCGCCGAACTTCGACGGTGACTAGCTTGTCCGCTTCGTTCTTGGCGTCTTTTGCCATCGCGTTCCGAAATTCCAAATCGAAATTAAAACTCGTCGCTGATCTTGAGCTCTTGACGTTTACTAGATCCTCGCCCTCGGTGCCTGGTAATCGGACCCTCCACGGTCGTCTCCATCCCCACGCGGGCCATGAGCGTTGGCACTCGAACAAAGGGAGACCCGAGGCGTCGCGGAACTCGCGGACGCGTCTGTTTGTGTATTTCTGGCCTGTCACGGTAAATAATGTGCGGCCATTGTTGTCGTATTTGATGGTGTATTCGGCTGGAGAATATGGGTCGTATTTGGGTGTGATGTATAGAAGCCGTTCGAATTCGGCCATCGTTTCTGGGCGCAGGCCCACTGGGGTATGAGGGTTTTGGACGTGGCGATCTCGCATTTTGTGAGTATAAAGTTGTGTTGAAGCCAAGGATATGTCTTGGGCGATAAATAAAGGTTGTATGTGCATCGCTTGGGCCGAAGTAAGCCTTGTGAGCCGCACGGGGCGATCGGCAGTGGCGCTGTCGGGGCGGGGTTCAGCAGGGCGTATTCAATACGCCAGTGCTCTCAGCGGGAATGTCGTATTGTGTCAAGTAATCATGATTGCTTTTAAGTTCTGACAGCAGTCTAGTCCCATGTTGCTATGTGTATCTTCACCCAGGCAAACCCTTGGAAGCTACTCTTCCCGTTTGTTTGTGCGGAAGTTCACTACCTGAAGCACTATGCGTCTTGCTTTTCAGCTGGTGGACATCCCAGATTTGATGGAGACCTATCAGTCATCATAATTAATGATTTAGAATAGATATATTGTATTTGGCTAAGGAATCTTGCTGAAAATAAATCCGCTGATACGGGTCTTGAATTTCAATTCTCCGTGGAATGCATTGGCCTGATGAGCGCTGCAAGATATAAAACATTCACCCATATCAAGAGCAGGCTCTATCAATAAAGAAATTACCGATTAGTGGGTATATGAAAAAGTAGACATTAAGTAGACGCTTGCAGCTCCGTGGGCTCTTAATCCATCCGTTGAGCGGGAAGTTCGGTAGGTGGACGCTCTTTGTGTCCGAAGTATCCATAACTCTGGAGCTCGCTTCGAGTAGTTTCCGCACTGCTCTCCATCTCACTGGGTGCCATTTGCTGTGTGCTCTGCAATGGTGCTGGAGCTTTATCGTCCTTTACAACTTTGTTTCGGTTGCGCCATAGATACCAAGCAAGAACCAGCAGGAATGCCAATCCAGCCACACCACCAACGACACCTCCTACAATCGGAGCGACTGGTGTTGAAGATGACGATTCTTGTGAAGCCTCATCATTTGAAGACGGTGCGATTGAAGAAGCGGTAGGAGTGGCTGTCGCCGATGCTGATGTCCTTGCTGGCGTTGACAGGAATGTGGTTGACGAGCTCGCATCTGTAGCTATATTAGATCGATAAAATTAGCATTCCGAGTAGAGTGTAGAATAAAGATCTTTTCATCTTGTACATACAAGTTGTTGTAACCGGAGTCGCGGTAGAAACGCTTCTCAAAGCAGTGAGGGTATCATCCGCAGTAACGGATTTGAGACTGTCTGTGCAGCCAACGAAGCCATCGGTGTTTTCGAACGCATAAAGGCCGCTGTCGCAACAGAAGTAATTATTTGCGTAGTAGAGAGACGCGGCTTCTTCTCCGCAATGAAGATCCATCCGAATGTCATTCTCGCAGTCCTCATCTTCAGTACAACAGATTGAGGTATCCGTGCCAGCAGGGCACACCAATGATCCTGGACAGCAGGCATGGAAGCCGCCCCATGTAGGCCCGCAGTCGGTTTCGTCAGATGCGCATGCATCCGGGCGGCGGAGCGCATAGCCGATTAAAGTGTCATTAGTAGACATGCTGGCTTAAGGTGTCGACCCTTGCAGCAGGAGATATGGTGAGGTCAAAGATACTCAGGCACAGAGGACGCTGGGAGCTGGCCAAACAGAAACCAACAGAAACTCATACACTGGGAATCGACACCAGTGAAGAATCCTTTGCAGAAGATCTGCTTGGTCTAGTTGGGGTTGGAGAGAATTAAACAGGGGCGAGGGGCTGGCGACCCGAAGCACCTGGGGCCACTAGTCCGGAGAAATATACGAGATGTTGGCGCGAGGCAGAGTGTAAATAGATTACAGCATAAAAATACAGGTTTGAGGCTCTCGGCTCGTTAATTTGATTGCTGATCCTCTCATCGTATTGTCAAGTGGTGTTTAGTTCTCCATCCTCCACAACCCGACTTGGGTTGGTGGAAATGAGAAACCCCCGATATGGGTCATTGCGCGCCTGGGCATGACACATGCATATATCCAGAAGCCTAGAAGGTGCAAAGGTATCAAGTAGAGCTTTGCAAGTACCTTGTTAACGCAATCTTCCTTGTGAGCATGCTGAGGATAGAGAGGATAAAAATCTGTGGGATCATTAAACAGGTTGATCTCCGGCCTCTTTAATATACTCTATTCTTCCATTCTCCATCTAACGCTCACTTATAATACGCCGTGGAAAAAATCGGTTCCTAGTGAATACTGGAAATTGTCGAGAACGCATTTTGGCGGTCTTTCTGGTGGATAAGGGTTCAAGCCACCGTAATTTAAACAGCCGCCTACTCGATTGGGCCCGCATCGCGAACTATAACAGGCGAACCATTGGATGAGACGAGATATCGGCTCGGAGCAGACCCATAAATAGTGGATACATTCACGCGATCAACATCTCAGCTCGGCGGAATCGTTCGGGCAGGGGGCCGGGCCTCTTCGTAACACAAGGCTAAATGGCCGAAATTTTCCCCAAAAGCCTAGCGTGGTTATGTTGGCACGATGCTGGCTCTGGCAGCTGATGGGACTTTAGTACTGCCAAGTCGCTCTGTTTCTGTTCAGCTGGGTTCAGTTTCCCGCATTCCAGTCTTAAACTTTCCGACCTGACGCTGCTCCACACGCCAAATTCAAACAATCTACACGCTAAAATGACACGGCCGAACGTTATTGGTAGTAATTCAGGTGATGAAGTATTGAACAGTGGTTCTGAGCGTCCTGAAACCGATTATGAACGTTGGATCAAAGAGCAGAATGGAGACCAAGGCCCTAATGGTGAAAGCAGCTCGCCAAGCATCCAGCCTATGAACCCACTCTACGGCGACCGAGACTCGACTCGAACACAGGCGCTTGGTTCCCAGTCGGGTTTGAAGAGCAGTGTTTCCCTCTACATCCTTATGACTATCTTTGTTGTCGGTGTCGTCTTAGCACGGTTACGAAGTAGAAGAAGACGATCAGCATTTCGGGCAGAAAATCCATGATTCATATCCAATTTCATGCGAAATCAAACCCCATCCCTTTCTCGATAACGGTACGATTGTACGATTGTCTTCGCCTTCAACCGGGAAAGCACTGGTATCTCTTCGGCAAGAGCAGGCATAATGAATGCAAGGACAACATCGAAACAACCCAATGACTCGGCAAAGGTCATTCTTGCGTTTCTATAACCAGGACTACCGCTAGCTCTTGCTCATGCTCTAGATGCTGAGTGTACTGCACTAATTTTACTTCGCTCGATTCGGTGAGTATTACGTTTCAGACAAGATTCCGTTCTTTAGTTTTGCATAGGCGGAACAGACACGCTAACTTTTCTCGATTGAAGTCATAATGGGCAATTGAGTCCTCGAAAGGATCAAGCCAAGTCCCTGGGCTCCTTTTTAATTCATCGATGGGCTTGAGTCGTTTGGGGAGTCTTTGTTCGCATGCGTAAGCCCAAGCTTCGGGAGACGGAGCACCTTGCCTTGTTCGCTTGGTCAAAGGCAATATCGCTTTCCCAAATCGATCCGCCTAAATCTTCTGGCTCTGATGGTTTCAATGGAAATCAAAGAATCATGGGCGAAATCTTGGAATCGTTCAAACTTCCCGAGGTCCGGTCTCGAGCTGGAGTTTGCGAAGTAAATGAGAATCTGCTTAAGCCTTACCAATAAACATGTTTAAAAACTAATTGGATTCATTACTTTTCACAAGAAAACAGCATTTGGAAAACGTTCAACAAATTTCAATAAAATTTACCCATTCCGAGTTTGAATGCTATCCATAGATGGATAAAGTCACTATAGTATATCCGAGCGGGGTGTTCCCGACCTACTTCAGTAGTGAGTTCCAGGGACCTCACATGTTATGAACAAGACGATATGAGCCTTGAAACAGTCTCAGGAAGCACTGACAAAACAGCTATAGAGAAATGAAGTGACTTGAGATTTCTTGAACTTCATGACCTTGAATAATTGTGCACTCGCAGGACTCGACTCGAGTACTTCGAGTATAGAAGCTCGTGGCAGTGGATCCCGGTTGGCTGCAGGCTAAAGCGGTGTGGGGCAAACGCGGATTGCCGGAGACCATTCCGCCTCCGCAATGCTTCCACTTTGATCTCCTTATATCACGGCATGCCGCTCCTTTAGGCACTGGACGCTTATCCAGTGTGGCTTTACTGATCGCGAGTGCCTTTGCCACACTGCAAACCTACACCTAACTTCACCCAGACGCGGGTTCTCATACACCGTGTATGGGGACGATCCAGTGATCCGGCGAGAACCTGTCTAGCGTCGGCTCATCATGTCTGGCGTTGTTGGCCCAGCTACCATGTCGAACGGATCTTCAGCCGTGGCTGGAAACTTTAACACAACTGTCACTTCGACCTCGAGCCTCGCCCTCCTCCCTTCACCACGCGACCTGTTCTTATTGCCGATCCGCGCTCTTCAGCATGCCGAAACGTTCGCCTTCAACACCGTTCCACGACATATAGGCAGGATGGTTGGAGTGGGAGACATCAACTTGAACATATGGCCTGCACCAGCTCCGCCGTTGGCTGATGGCAGCGCTGGAGCCGAGGCCTTAGGTGCAGCAACCGAGGCCGTCGCGGGGACTGCTGGAGGGGTTGCTCAGGCGGCCGTTCAGGCAGAGAGTTGGTACCTAACAGAGTTCATGAACACGATAAGGAAAGTTGGAGGTTTCTTTGGGTATTTGACAAGTGTGTGGTCGATGGCTTGCTTGGTGGAGGTATGTTCCCCCTCAAAGCAGACATAGACGCGCTTCTCACATGTATAGGCCCTCATCCTCAACCGTATCACGATATACGCATCGACTCGACGTCACCTACGACTGGGATGGGAGAGACGACTCGCTCTTCGTATGATTCCCATTCTCCTTTTCGTATACCAAATCATGTCCTTGTTACGAGGAATTCGCTGCCAGTCCTCGCCAGACTATGCTACGATGCGTTACGGGACCCCCGGGAAGACAATGATATTCGACTACGCGAGCAGAGGCGGACCGCTTTATCGGCTTGCATCGAGCTTGATGCCATGGGAGTCGGATTATCAGGCATGTAGTGCTGTGAAAATGACACGCGTGCCCGGTACTACAACGTCTCCAAGCATTCCATACGGGTCATTTTCACTCCTGTGGCCCGTTTTCATGATAGTATGCCTCAGCTACTTCGTTGAAACACTTTCATGTGCTCTTCAGGGGCGAAACGTGAAAACCGAAACTGGTATGACGATATTCGAGCATTCCCTCGCTTTTGCCGAAGCTGAATCCATGATTGGAAAATCCATTGGACTCGGAATGTTCGGCCTTCCGAAGAAAAATCCTTTAAGTCAGGCTACTGCACGCGAGGGCTCGGTATCTCCTTTTGAGCTGCTTACCAGAGCACAGGTTCTGGAGCGAATGAATGTCACGCCTGAGCTTCTCCTTATCGTTTTAATTTCCTGCTGCAATAGCCTGGCTTCTCACGTCCTTGATATTTTTGGTATCCAGAGCCGATATCGTCTCGCCAATACAGCATTATGGGGCATGTGCTTTATGTTCGCCATGTGTTGGGGATTGGATAACGGACCTCCCGTGAGTCTAGAAACAGGCGTCCTCAAGTTTCCGACGGTTTGCATCGTCAGCTTCATCCCTCATCTGCTCGTCTTGCTCGGCATTATCACCTGTCTTGGAATTTACGGGCTTGCTTTGACAATTACTGCCTTTTCTCTGCAATTTGAAGACAATGAGACCCCTACCCTCCGAGAAAGATTCACCCTTGCACATGAGAACATGCAGGGCTCAAACCAGATCCAAAGCATTCGCATCAATAGACATGAAGATTTCTATACATCTTTGCTTCGCGTCGGCTACGTGGCGTTAACGGCAGCAAGCGAGGCGGTATTCTTGAATGAAGGTAAAGCGGTGATAGCGCGGCCATTAACTTGGCTTGAACAAGACCGAGTGGCCGAGATAGAAGCTACGAGACAAAGAACTGGCGCTAATGAGAGTCGGCGATATCAATCGAGCGACACTTCAATCTACGATACTGGAGGCCTTGTCAACTTCGAGCAAAGTGACAGATCAGTGTGGGAAAGTGGCTATGGCCAGGAGAAGAAGATAGAGAAAGCGAAGAAAGGCAATCAACAACTTCAGTCACCAGACGAAATTGGCGGCGTTGGTGCAGCGCGAGCATCTCTTCGACTATGGCATGGTGTCACCTTCTTTCGTGCCATATTTTGGCTCATATTGAAGTGGCTCGCCTATGGTGCTAGCTGCGTGCTGGATCGCATGGGTATCCGCCGCAGACCTCGCTGGCTCAAGCGTTTAGTTGGCTCTCGTAAGAACCGAGTCTCGAGTCGAACTTTAAACAAAGATCTTGACTTCTTGATTCTGAACGCCGACGGTCGGCTCGAAGTTCCCCAAACTCGTGATTTCGATGTTGAGCTCGAGATTCGCAAGATGGAAACATTGATGAACGAGCATTCGAGCTGGGACGGCCCGGACGAGAGCCGATTGGATGAACAGTTATACAAATGGTGGAAACAAGGTGGTTCTTGGGGGAATCAAGATCATTCATCTGACTACAACCCACCTGTGGACAATGACGACACAACCAGCGTTATCTCCATTTCTACCAATGCATCGGAATCGGACTGGGAAGATGATGGATGGGAAAACCTATCAGACGGTCGCCGGACGCCCACTCAATCGAACCCTCATCCTGGATTCTCCCGCGAGAGTACGCCTTTACAGGATCCTCTCATGGACCTCACGACATTTGCTCGTCTGCTTGATCCTCATGATCGTGAGAGTCGGGAAGAGGCCCGCATCCTCGCAGCGCATCTCCGCCCAGGAGCAGATGGAGAAGAATCTGATCGCATCATTACCCGCAGTCAGTACCGGCAACAACTGGAACGAGAAAGGTCCCGTGTTCTGTTCTCTTCAAGGGTACATGCCTCTCTCTCGACGCGATCAGACAGGCCGAGCCGGAAGCCAACAACCGAAGAGGAATCCGAGATCCTTGAGAGGTTGATTCTTGCCAGTCGCAAGGAAATTCCTACGACCACTGATTCCTCTAGCTGGGAATCAGGGGCAATTGGCCTGGGTCCGAATGGGCCACCTTGCGTCGTCTGCCAGACCAGCCCACGCTCTATCATCACCTGGCCGTGTCGTTGCCTTTGTATCTGCGAGGATTGTCGCATCAGCCTTGCCATGAACAATTTCGGGAGCTGTGTTACGTGCCGACAAGATGTCGGTGGATACTTGCGTTTATGGGTGCCTTAGATTTCGTCGCCATTATTGATCGCTTTTGCATAGTACAACGTTCCGTTTTATGACCATTCTTTACGGACTCGATATTTTATCAGATACCAGATCTCAATGATTAATTTGTACCATACCTTTTACTCGTCTTCGCTCTATGGATATTTCTCTTCAGACCTAGACTGTTTTGCTACTCCAGGCGCTGGTTTTGGAACGCACAGAATTACTGAATGCATTTCACTCCAGATAGTAGACCAACACTGCTTTCAATACATGTCAATTTTTCCCACCTGAGGATTAATGAGAGAATTTGTAGCCATGCTGGCCTCCTTTAAGTAAAGGCCGATAGTCAGGCTCCCACATCTGCGCCCTGATCCATGGCTTCAACGTTTCGGCATCAGACGGTATGCTATCTTCCTGGGCTAGTCCCTCCTCGATCGAGCATTTGATCACGGCCGCTGCGATATCTACACTTATCTCACGTACGTCTTCCACGTCCGGTAGAAGTGGGCCTGTCGGATCACTCAAAGCTGGGGACTTTGCTTTCAGCGCTTCAGATGAAGCCACCAGCATCTTCTTTGAAAGCAGTCGGCTTCTTGAGAGAATAACACCAAGTCCAATACCTGGAAAGCAGGTGGAGTTGTTGCACTCTGCTATTTCGTATTTCCGTCCATCATACTCGACTGGAGGGAATGGACTGCCGGTTGCCACGAGGCTTTTGCCGTTCGTCCATTTGTAAAGGTCTTTTGGTATAGCTTCGTGGAGGCGGGTAGGGTTGCTCAGTGGGAAAATAATGGGACGTTCAACGTACTTGGCCATCTCGCGAATCATTTCTTCTGTGAAAGCCTTGGGCTTTGTTGATGTGCCGATTAGTACATGCGGTTTGACTTTTTTAATGACCGAAAGGAGATCATTGTTTTCGTTCTCAGGCCACTCATTATCGTCTCTCGCAAAAGACGTTTGGGCAGGAGTAAGTTGATTGCCCATTGCCTTGAACAAAAGTCCTGGCTTATCCACGCACCAAATATGCTTGAGCGCATCATCTTTGGATTTTCGTGCTTCTGTAGCGATCGCATCGGCAATCTGATCCGCGATCCCGGTGCCAGCAGTCCCAGCACCGAAAATAACAACTCGCACGTCCTCTAATTTTGTTGCGCTGACATGTAAAGCTGCCATCATTGCGGCGAGTGTTACGCAGCCGGTGCCTTGTATATCGTCGTTGAAGCAGGCTATCTGGTCCTGATATCTGTCCAAAATTCTCCTCGCATTATTTAACCCAAAATCCTCACTGGAAAAATTAGCATTGCTTCAGTGGATAATGCTACGCTAGTAAAATTGCGGGTCTGCACACTTACAAGTGAATATATGCTCTTGGATATTGCCGCCGGGCGCTTTGAACAAATTTATCCACGAAACGGTCATACTCCGGCCCGCGGACTCTGCTTTGGCGCAGACCCAAGTAGAGACTATCGTGAAGTAGCTCTTCGTTCTGTAGATTATTTTGTTAGAACATAACTCTGCTCATTGTGCTAGCATTCGCCTCATCTTACATCCGTCCCGCAGTCGAGCACGACTGGTAATTGTCTGGATGGGTGAATACCGGCACATAGTGTCGTGATGACCAGTTTTGCGACCGAAATCAAGATCGCACCGACGCCTTGGTCACCTATTCCAAGAATCTGCTTCATTGTCAGTGAAGAACTACATATCCCGTCGAGAGCCAATTTACCTCTTCCCCGTCGCTCACGACGATATAATCGACCTCTTCATTCACAAAGTTCGACAAGGTCTCGTCAATAGCATCTTGGTCTTTGATATTCAAGAAGCACCCTTCGGGCTTTCTGAACAATCGAGAGTAGTTCTGTATGGCATCGCCTTCGGTAGGCGTATAGATTATGCTAAACATTTCTTTGAGGTGGGTTTGAAGCAGCTGTACAATATTTCGATCAGATATTGTCCATAAAGTTGCAGGATATTTCGAACATGAGATTGACAGACCTTATAGTAAACCACTTCATTCTGAGCTTTCATGCTAGCCATGAAAGTATTCTTGGCAAGATCATCGCGCTGGCTATTGTACTGCTGATAGGCCCGCTCAATCTGTTCGTCCAGAGATTGAATATTTGGCGGCAGAAGACCTTGCAGCTTGAAAGTTGTTCGCTCGCACCGAGGAAATGCAGAGCCTTTATTGAACTTTGGGAACTGGAGTAAAGTTGCGCCCTACCCATGGAATCCGTAAGCATGGCACGTCGTTGGGGCTTGGGTTAGATATATCGGCAGCGACCCACCTCGTAAGGGCATGCTAAAGGATGGTGATTTGATCGCGGTAGGTCTTTGAAGTCGGTTTCGTTGACCATTGTCTCTTAATCGAGGAGCTGGGAGTTGCGGGGTGGAAAAGTGCACAGAAGTCAGATTGAAGCGGCGTGTACAAAGATACGTCACTGTGAAGTCCGCAGGTCTCCGGAGACCTTCTTATCTCGCCCTAATGGAATTTTCCACTCTGACATCGTCAATTGTTTCGAGTATTTCAGTTTAGTTTACTGAGGGAAACAAATTAGATATTTCCTCCAATTGACCTTGGTTTCCAGGGTCTATCTCAATACAACGAGAATCGCAGCCTATATTGGTCGAGTGTTTACTGAAATATCAGATGGACTACAAATGACTATGCTGAAACAGCAGAGAACTATGCAACATATTGATCGCTTCATTACGGCCATCTACATATTCGTCATGAAATTAATCTGCATGAGTCGCGCAATGCCATTCTGTGAATCAGTCGGGCTCCGCCAGCGCGGATACATTGATCTGCCCCTCGTTTCCCCGATCTTCCTCTTCACTTGCTGCGCAACTCTGGCCCCGCTCCATTTTTAGTCTACTTGGTCTGCTTTGATTCAGACTATCATCTAGATGTCGATTAACATCTCTATTCTCGTCTTTGTGGGCGACCCCCTTGACTACCCCGAATACCGCCATACAGCCTTATTTTTCGAATTCGCCAATGGATCCACCTGCGTGATGCATGTTGAGGATGCTCCGGGATTATTCGAGCTCCAGGCGATAGAAGATTATCACCCCGAGCAGGAGAGAGGCCGAAAACTCGCGAGGAAGATTCACGTGGAAGAGCTTGAGGCTTCAATCGACGAAACTTCTATCAGAGGGGTTGTTTCAAGGACCCTTGCGAAGAATGGACGTCTGGACGCGGACTGGAACTGTCAAAGTTGGGTTGCAGATGCACTTGCCCGTATGGTTAATCGCAACTTCTTGAGTGTCGCTCAACGAGCGTCGGCCATTGACCAAATGACCGACGTGTGTCTGGAAGCAGCTGATCAGTAGAGACATTTGCTGAGGGCTTTTGCTGAATACTGCTTAGAAGGAAAAAGTGGGTTTTGGATGACTGGGAGACCCGGTCACTATCTTGGTCTCTCAAGCTCTGCTTTAAGTGAAGCACTTTCTATGAAATTTCCATGTCAAAGGGCATAACCATGCAAGAAAGTTCAATCGTACTGCTTCCACATTGAAGCTCTTTGCTAGAAAGCGTTGGCTTTCGTCTGCGTTAAAAGCTGGAACCAGACGAGAAAGCATCATTGAGGAGGTCGATTCCTAGTGATTATTGTATTATGGCAAGTCTACCACACTTTGCTGAAAGGTTTATTATTTGAGTAACATCGATTGTTGCACAGAGCAGACCTCGACCGAATATGAGTCGGTAACTTGAAGTACTTCCCATTTGCGTGCTAAATTGAAAGTCCTCCTTCGACACAACACGGAATGTCCAGTATACAATTGAATGACAGTGCTGAGGGGAAACTACGCATGGTAGTGATAGAATAACCATTTTTCATATTCTCAAGGCAAAAAGAGTATTATATAAGATAGCAGTATTTGGTTGTGTGCCAGTGACCTTGTATTCATTATGCGGCACAAT
Organism: Tympanopsis confertula; assembly: GCA_026745395.1. Lineage (NCBI taxonomy): Eukaryota > Fungi > Ascomycota > Sordariomycetes > Coronophorales > Scortechiniaceae > Tympanopsis > Tympanopsis confertula. The sequence continues at coordinate 456,663 of JAOYNU010000006.1, read as the reverse complement.
CCTATGACTGCAAATAGGAGTACAGAAGACAAAGATAAACAACCTTTGAGTCGAATATTTCGAGCCAAAGACCAGTCAGATGAGGCAAAGGGCTTGACTGTCATACTTACAGCATGCAAGCAGCGACGGCTGCAGCTGCAGCTACCCCAGCTATATTTCCCTTGAGAGTTGGTGCTGCATTATAGGCAGAAGATGTTTTAGCACCAGAGCCGCCAGATGTCCCAGATCCACCGGAGCCACCAGTGCCACCGGAGCCACCAGTACCACCTGAGGATCCAGAGCTACCACCTCCGCCAGTCTTACTCGGAAGTGGTGTTGATGATCCAGCGGGTTTAGAACTCGAACCAGAACATGGCGTGGACTTAGGTGCACTGGCTGGTGTCGTGGCCTCTGAAGAGCTAGAAGAAACCCATGAACTCGAACTTTCCGAACCAGAGCTAGCGGCACTTCCGGTAGAGCTTGTGGTTTCTGCTGGGGCTGTGACAGTTGAAGCACTAGTTGCAGATGCTGCGGGGGGAGGGAGTGTGATGGGGTGGCCAACGGCGGAGCATTGTGAGACGACTACACTTGAAACACCTGTATAGAGATAATTAGTTGTGATGATTTGATGTATAGTTTCGTCAACATACGAGCTTGGTCTGGGGCTGAGCATGCTTTCTCAACACAGGGAGTAATGTCAGAGACCAATGAGGGCTTTTGACAGTGACATGCAAAGTCAGTCAAGGATGAGCAGCCATCGCTGGTTAAAGCGGATACGAAGCAGTTTAGCTATAAGACGATATGTTAGATGAAAATGTCTTGCCGAGAGCAATGGTCCTTCATACCGAGCATCCTGGAACGTTAGGAAGCTGAGCTTTAGTCAGGCTAGCAACAAGCAGCGTGATTATGATGCGATGGATGTGCATCGTGCCGTTAGGAATGATAAAGGTTGAGGAGAAAATGGACTTGGGAAGCGACAGAAGGTACTTTAACGAGTGAAGAAAGGGTTGAAGTCAAAATACCGCGAACATCCATGGATCAATGGGGTTACGGGTATCATTTATATGTCCCAAAAGCTCTTCTTGTTTAAACTCTACATCATTCTACATGGTCGTACTATGAAATGGCAACGTCACATGCGCTACAATGCCAAAATGTAAGCCTCCATTTAACGGGAAGCCCGAGTCCATCTGGGCTCCTAGCGGACAAACAAGAATCCTGAAGATGAATTACACAATTGTGGCTATGTCAAACTTTCCCATGTATATTTCCGTTACGTGATGAGCCCAAAACTTGAGTAGGCGGTGCTCAATAGGAGCTCAGTGATAGAACCTTGGAAGAAATTGTATTTGGATCTCGAATGAAGGACAAATTTTGGGGTGCCTGGATTGATTGTGACACTGCAGGACGGTTCGGTTTGCTCTCAATCCTCCTCCATCCAAGCTTCTTTGCAACACCAACCGCATTCCATGATTGAGCAGGCAATCTCCACACGAGTAGGCACGAATGTAGTACATGCACCACGATAGAGCCCCACTGACCCAGATATGCCAGGAAGGTTTGGTCTTGGTGTACAGGAACCATTCATGTGGCGACTCGAGCGATCCTGGTAGCATTTAGCTTCAATTTACCATGGAGATTCTCCGGCTGCAGAGAGCGAAATTATCGCTGACTTGGGGAACGATTTTGGGAATAATTTTGGGAATAATTCTGCAATTATGGTGCAGTTGCGAGCCTTCTAGTGATGATTTGCTGATACCTTTAACCCCCGAAGAGCACTAGTTGTAAAATCCGAGCTGTTTCATATTGGGGGACAGGGACTGACATGATAAAAATAATGTTGACAAACATTCTCGTAAGCTCAGAAAGCTCGGCAGATCCCTTGCCATATAGACGACTCTTAAAAATAGCGATGGTTATTATCGAGTCCAATGTCACACAAAACCCTAATACATGACATTCCAAGGCACCAAGTCTCGGTATACAGTTTGTGAATACGTACTCTGTGATATCCAAGAAAATTCCACGCCACTTCTCAGATATAAATCTATTTTAGGGACGGGGAATTACTGCTAGAGCAGCTTATAATTGCCGAACCTGTGCCATGGCAATTTCGGGACTGGGGAAATGAATGAAGATTTTCCCTCCATTCTTTGGGCAAACATGATGGACCTTTGACCAGGACGGTCTTCGGGGCAGCTTCTAAGTATTCGACATATACTGGTTTGGTTGCCATGGGATTATCTTGATAAGAAAAGCTGCGCGTCAATAAGATCAATTCGTATATCGTAACTAATGATACAAGGTCAAACGCCAAGCCTTATGCAATTATTCGTAAGTTGTTGAGCTGATGGTGAAGCTTTCTCTCAAGAGAGCAAGTAGTCCATATGCGCCCGCTCCTTCAAGTCTTCTCCTTTCAATAATACTGCAAGTACTTCGATAGGTGGGTTGAGCTTCAACATATTCGCACGTCGCCAGCGCTTGATCCGAGCGATGCCTATGCAAGGCTAGAGGATGATGAGCATGTGTTCGTAGTGATAGGCAGCAATCGGCCCAAGAGAATGATTACATACCCCGTACTGACTGGATAGATCGAAATGACGGAGAATCTTCTCCTCTAGGTCGAGATCTTGCTGATGAACTGGGTTGTTGTAAGCGGCCATCCCGACATGCTTCACAATTAGGCGCAACTTACTTCGTGGCGCCTTACGATTCTGTTCCTCTTTCTTCCAGTAGCGCTGGATATCCCTTAGGCTCAGCTTCGATGCCTTCTTATCCTCTGCCGATAAAGGTTCCTTGTGTTCCGTGGCTGCCTGCTGGCGAATTGCCAGCTCTGCAACATGGGGAGCGGGCTCTGCGGAGGCAAGGGTCTGGGGCTCTGGTGTGCCGGAGACAGATTTGTCTGATCGGGTAGCAGCTGGGGAGTCGAGGCTCTTGCCTTTGTGGAGATTGGTTGGCGCATTCGAAGGCTTCGTCACTCGGGACTGAGTACCGAATGAGAGAGTTGACTGCGCTGGAGCAGCAGCACGGCGACGTGGCGGCATGATCGCAAAGCTGCAAGGTCTAGCTTGGTACTGGCAAGGGCGGTGGATCGTATCGCAAGAAGTCAAGAGGGATGGAGCCTGGAGATACTGGGGTTGAAGGATGGAGATGGTGGTTTGCGGGGCGGAAGCGGCTTTGGTGTTGCACTGGCAACCACCGGCGCTGCCCAGAGCATCCACGGTACAGCATCTACGACTCCATGGTGCTATATCTATATCTATATGGAGTGTTATTCTTTCTCGATCATGGCCAGACTGCTTCTAAGTGTACTATGGCGTGGCTAGCAACTGTTTATGTGAAGCACTATGACATCATTGCAGACATTCCAGACCGGATCTAGAAAGTCGGTGTTCGCAAGAATAGAGAGCGACCAGCAGTAAATAACAGGCAGTGTCCGCGCTTCAAAACAAGTGCTTCGCTTATATATGAGTATAGTATCAGCCTGGCTCATGGCCTGTGGGATTGCCTGCAATACTTGCTGAATTAAGCCATGCCTACTCCGTAGGTACTCAGTTCAAGACTGGATAAGGCGGCAGCGGCGTAAGGTAGATTGAACGGAAGTATAGAGTACAGACAACAATTGCAAACTTCCGAACAATGCGCTCTGCAGATAATCTAACCTTATGTAGATGGCCGTGGGTTCATCGTCGTGGCGTCGGTGGCTTGGGGTCTAGATGACTTGATGTACATCGCCGAACGAGCGGAGAAGTCGCAGAACAAGACCAGCATAGGAGAAACAGCTGGGCAATCCCCGCACAGCTTTCCAACCGGGCCAGCAGACGCGACCGAGTGGTGAAACGAGCCAGCAAAGCAAAAAAGCAGAAGAACAACACTCCGCTGATGCAATCGCGGCTCAAGTTAGGCTCGACCGCAAATGGGGCTGGGAGTTCACCCTTCGCACTTCGTTCCCCCCACATCCAGAGGCGCTTAAGCTCAGCTCCTCTTCCTTCAACTTCTCGACTCCACACACCTCGGCGCCTCTTCGCTTCGATACCTCTCCCCCGAGGTCACGTATGAGTCGTGCGACAGGCTTCCGGTCAAGTTCGCAGGTTCCCCACAACTTCCTTGCGCCCCCTCCTCCGCGTGCCCATGGTGGTGCGGGAACTGCGATATCGAGATGGCCGCCTTCGTGCGCGTTTCAGGTCCGGCGAATGGCAATTTTCTGATCGGATATCCAGGCATTTCTGCGACCATGGTGAGTCCTTCTACGTCCGCTTTCTCTGTTGTCCGGTCCTGGTCTGCTGCACTCTGCCCGCGGGCCTGGACTCGCCCTCCCCTGGACTCGAGATCGGAGATCTCATCCCCTGCCGCCGTTCATTTTGCTGACTTGATTCATGATAGCCTAGGGTAGAAGGTAAAGTCGAGATCAGGCCAATCACTGGAATATCTGCTCCTGTCAATGTCTCCCTGGTCACAATTTCCCTCCTCCGTCGCGAAACCATCCACCCGTCAGCCGACTCCGTGACCAAGAAGCGCTTGGCCCCGCCCCGCAAAGAAATTACAGATATTGTTGGCAAGGAGATGTTATTATTCCGATGCCCTGCAGGTCGCGAATACGAAGAGGTGATCGCTATGGATTTGCCGTTCGTGCTATTCATTCCATTCGGCCGTGGGGGCCGGGATGCCTCACGCCGAGTCCCGCCAGCGAGCCTTCAGCTGCCAAGTCGAACTGCAGAGACATATTACGAGATGGTCGTCATGGTACAACAAGGACACTCCGACCAACGCAAATACACATTCCCCGTCCCAATAGCCCGATACGACACATTATCAACTTTTGGCATGTACAATCGCCCCGAGTCCGCAGAACGTGTATCAGATCATCTCGTCACATTGGCCATATCTCTCCCTCGCTGGTCGTATGGTCCGTTAGATCCTGTTAGCGTTTATGTGAAATTATCACCGAATCAGGAATGGATGGTCAAAGCCCGCAAGGTCACTATCAATAAGATCACTATCGGTATCGACGAAGAGATTATTTTCAACCACGAGGGCGATGAGCCCACGCGCAAAGTCAAAACGATAGCAAAGAAGACCGATACAGTCGGTGTCAAGCTTCCTCAATCAGGATACTTAACAAACATGGGCCTGGTTTTCCCAGCAAAAGATCAACGAGACTCAGAAGGGATCTTACCGCGGAGTCGAACGGCGTTCCCTATGTATGGCGTGGGTGGGTTCACGACAACTGCTAGCTTATACAAGATTGAGTATTACCTCACAGTAAGGGTATGTCTTCTCAGCATTATACACCCCCAAATCCGGCGGAGCTAACGTTACCTTTCAATAGGCGCATTTAACATCAGCAAGAGATATCACCATCCGACAACCAATAGTTGTCTGCCCACTCGACCATGCAGGATGCAAAGAAGAAATGGAAGCCATCGAACAAGCCGCACGAGATGCCGCCCATGTCAATCCCGATAACCCCATGTTACCATTACCGTCAATTGTGCGACCCAATGATCACAACGCACTCAGCTATATTGGGGTAGCGATGGTCGGAAACCAGAAAAAGCCCCTCATCGACTGAAACCACATACAAACAAGTGTCTGGCGCAAACGACCAGACGAACATATCATTCATTCAAATCCCATCTCCGCGTGCCCGCACGGAGGAAGACACCAGGTGACCCGATCGACCGCAACATCACCAACAAAACGAGAGTTGGGCGGCGATAATGAGGTCCTGGCGATGCTACGTAGGCCCGCCATGCCGGTGTCATGTCTTACGATTGCATAGAGCTTGGAGTTTTGCATGGCATTCACGGAAGTTGTCACTTGTTCATTCTTCGGGGATCGGGGTATTGGAGGGTTTCTAGGCGTTACAGGCGTTACGACTTGTTTCGACCTGGAAGATACCTCGTGTTCTCGATCGTTATTTACTCCTACTCCAGCTTGGACTGGAGGCTCTAGCTTACTGTCTTGATAATGTCAATCTTCAAATCTTCTGATAAAGCCTTGTAGTCGGAAAATACATGAGTGCCTAGGTATAGACGGAGAAGTAGCGTATTGACATTCACATGGGTTCATGATCCGTCTGGCTGATGATGTACTGCTCGTAAAAGTCTGTGCGCCCAAAGGTCTGAAATATGTCGCAGGAAATCATGCAGAATCGTAGAGGGGTATAATTTGCGAAACCGTATTGTTTGTCCATCAAATCGTCAGAAAGCCCATCGCCGCGCTCAGCATATCAGGATCGACCACTTCGCGATCTTTGCTGACCACCTTCTTCTCATCTATCTCCTTCAAACAGTCCTTCAAAATTTCAAGTATTGTTTGATATTGCCTGGAGGTAGACCCAAAGGTGTCAAGCGCATTTTGGAGGCTGTTGGAGATCTAAACGAAAAGGTCAGCAACCATTAAATTCCATGCGACAAGACCCGTTTGTTACCTACATTGCGCAAGGTCTTATTAAAGTCCTCAGCACTCGCTGACTCTGAATCCATGGCCGAGGTGGACAAGGAAGGAAATAAAGCTGCGGAGAAAGTGGGCGGCGCTCTTATCGATAAGACCCGGCGGAAATTTGATGGTCAAGTCATCGCCACGGATCTTCAAGATCTCAACACTTCTACGCCCGCAATGGAGGTAGACCAAGAATCGATCCATGCCTCCAAGGCAGAGGCGACTCAGGTCGAGACGGATCTTACCGATGAGACTCAGGACTTCCGTCTTCTGGAGCGCCTCAACCTGTACGTCGCGATAGCGATCATTCCATTCCGCGATACTGACTGGTCACAGATTAACCGATACATCGTCTATGAGCTTGCCTAAGCGAGGAGAGAAAGACTTCGAGCCGAATCCGACGATTTACCAAGCTGATATCCTCGCCGCTTCCCGCCAGGCGATGCACAATGCGCTCTCGCACCCGCGCATGCACCAGCCGAAGACGCATATCGTTGGTTTCTACGCGCCTGAAGGACCGATACCTCCGCCTGGTGTTGAGATCGATAGCAAAGGATTAGGAGTATCGCCAGCGTGCTGTGTCTGTGTCCCGAATCAGAAAGGCGGAGCTTTCAAGACAGTCGGACAAGCTGATCGGTGGAACCGCATATGGCTACTTCCAGAGGAAGCGCTATACCTTCTCGAGAGAGGAAGCTTGGATATTCGATGGCCAATTTCTGATGAAGATACGACGAACGTGAACGGCGGGTCCGATCTCGATAGCGAACTCTCGATTCCTATGAGTTTACAAGCGGCTTATGCGTGCTTCCTTGGGCGATCGGGGTTAACGCTGGAACGCTTCTCGGTTTACACGGGTTTAAAACGACTTGGATATGCTATTGTTCGGGCTCCGGGGTGGGATGACGATGCTGTGCCTGAGAGCTCGGATGCACAACGTGGTGATGGATACACAGAGCCTCAAGTTCGGGGACCTGGCCTCGCGGGCCTGTTGAGCAGGTTACTTAACTGGTTGCATGACCCGGCGTCTACGGCGTCCACGGTGGCTGGTCCCATTGTGGGTACAGGGATTCATCGGAATTATGGTAGGAGTTGAATTCCTGGCTAGGCTGAGCATATTTACTGACATTCTACAGCGCATATCTACCAAAAATTGGCTCTTGTACCATGGTACGATCCTACTGCTGTTCCTGATCGCGACCCCTTGGACACAATTGCACCGTTCCGAGTGGTATTCCACGTTTATAAGCCCTCGACCCCCGTCAAGAAGAGCGCACCTCCACCTCCCGATTTCAGAATTGCTGTCGTGAATACTCGCGAGCAAACTACTTTGCCGACTCTGTCCCAGCTTGGAGCTTTGCTCGAAAGTACGCCTCTCGACCCACCAAAGGGCGAGAAGATGGATCGCATTATGCCTTTGCGTCTTCGTCATGGTTACAGAAATGTTATCTTGGCGGTTGTTGATCAGGGTGTTGCCAGTTTCTTGAGAATCTCGGATGTTGCGTTTGGTAAAGAGAAGATTTATGAAAAACAAGGACCGCCGTCGGGCCCGAAGAATAGACGTTTCAAGCCGAAGAAGCGTTGATCTGATGATTCGGTCTCTTGGATCTATTTGATTCAACTGAACGAAGAATCGACTTTGATGACAACATCTACATTCGAGGACGAGAATTCAGATACGGCACACGTCTAGCGCCTGTGAATTGGATTCGAAGCGCTGCAGACAGCGGCTCATATCAGGAATGAGCATTTCGGAGGCGAGTCTACGGCTAAATAATCGAAAGATTAAAATTTACGGCCGACTGGAAGCGCATGACCTCGTCCTGCCAATGCACCAGCTTCACAGCTGCTAAGGCAGATTATTGAAGCACAGAATAGTTCATAATACCCAATGCTATGCCTTAATTATACCGCAAGGCGGTCATGTTCTCATTGGAACTCTATGGATACCATCGTAAATCATAAAGCAGTCACAGTAGCGGACATTGCTCAGTATCACAGACGATACATCTCAGTCCGGCTTCTGGCTCCATCAAACACACAGGTGTTATCTAGCGGCACATACTGCCTTGTTAGAACCTTCAATGACTCCTGCGCGACCAGTCCTCCGACCAACGAAGAGATATTGTGTAACTCGCCGCCCTCAGCCCGGCGAACTTCTTGAATAGCCTGTTGGATGCTTTCCACTGCCTCGTCGCCCATGGGTGTCTGGTCGTCGCGTAGCAAAGCTCCTAGAACACGTTCTTCATGCGATTTCCAGAGAGCATCATCATCAACAGAACGAGATCGTCCCGTCTCCTGGATGTCGTTCACAACCGCATCAAGAATCTGGTGAGCGATGAAATAAGCGCCCAGGCTATCTGGCATGCCAAAACCGTTGCGCAGTGCTTTCAGCGTCAACGGGTCACTTTCGGTATTAAGCTTGGGCAGCTCTCGCCCCCGCACAACCTTGATATGAGCTGCATTTTTGCAGAAAACTTCCACTTCCCGCTCTAATATCGGCGTTGTTCGTCCGAGCTGTGCCTCCAGCTGCCGCACTGTAGTAACGACTTCCTCCACGTCTTGTCGCGCTTTGTTCTTGTATATGTTCTGCAGAGCTACGTAGTCGGCTGACTGCGCTTTCATGTCAGGAAGAGAGCCTGGAAGAGGTAGCACCGCGTGTGTCGTATAGAACTTATGGATCGCAGCGGCGATGACCCAGAAATCGGCAGATTGGGCTGTCAAGCGCTGGCACTGCTCCATTTCGAAGATCTCGCGGATGGGACTGCGGAGACTGAATGGTGAAATACTCTTTACCACAGCGCCAACTGCTTCGTCGAAGTTCTCTTCGCCGCCTTCGGCGTTATCTGTGCGTGCGCCGGAGCGGACTAGGTCTCGGAAGGCGGTCTTTTCTTTGTAGTTGGCTGGTGGGTTGCCGCCGTGGCTCTGTTTCCAATGCTCGAGGAAGTGAAGGAGGATGAAAATGTAAGGAATATGGCCGTGCTGGTGATCATCCAGGACAGAAAAGTCGCCAAGTGCGGCGGCTGCGGTGGTAAGTTCTGGCCATGGATTCAAGAGGCGCAGATCTTGGGTCGATTCTGGGTCTGGGTGTGTTTCCACGATGGGGAACTCTTTGGGTAGCTGGAGGGAGAAGGTGGCTGTGAAGCCAACGGAGTGAATGTATAAGAGAGGGATTTCCAGCTCCTGGGCCTTTTGGCTTAGTGATTCTAGTGTTGACTGTTTCGTTGGACCGGAGACAATCACCAATTTGTGGCGAGGTAGAAAGTCAGGATCGTTCAAAAGATCTGAAATGTGCTATAATTACTGTTAGGAAAAGACTTTGTATAATAGATACCTGGCCATACCTTTGAATAGGAATATCCCTGGACATCGGGATTCAACTCTCGCAACAGACGACATGTTTCATCGGCGCGTGATTTGCCAAGAGAACTTTCCTCCAGAAAAAAGTTTGCCCCCAAATCAGCCTCGGATACTGTTGCAGGGTCCACGATTGTGAATCCACCAACGCCAGGCAAGACGAGGTTCTTCAGAGCTTCCACGCCCGCAACGCCAGCAACACCGCTGCTGCTAGAGCCTAATGGACCGTCCGAGTTGACTAGCAGGACCCGAGCATCTTCGAGTGCCTGCTGGCCTGTCGCTGCCCACAATCGGAGCTGGCGATCATACTTGCGCTCCTTGGATGTTGGACCCGCGTGTGTCGTTGTGAAAGAGCTCGCCATGGTTGCTAAGCAGAGGGGAATGTCAAGACCTTCTGTGATGGGACCCCTTGAATCATACAACTGTTCAAGACCAATGAAATCCAAATGCAAGTCTTGGTCCCTCAATTATATCATTCGACCCGGCAGATAGCAAGAGCAAGCTGTTGTTGATGTGCAAGTGGAGTTTGACTAATACAAAGTGGCGTGTTCTGCCTGATCGCCCAGGCGGAAAGGCCTACTTCCCCAATCACGTGTCTGGAGATAGCGCAGAGCAACATCGGCTGGAGTATACATTCATTATTTGTTTCCCAAGGAGGTTTGGGGAAATATTTCTGTGCTCCATCCATGAATGTTTGAGTCTTGGGAACTCAATGGCGCTTCTGGCTACCCAATTCATGCGGCGCGTATACCTTCCCGCGAAGTATACAATGAGAGCCCCGCCTCTAGATCCGATACTGCCCGAATTCAAACATTGAAATGTTTGCGATTTCAAAGCTCTCGAAGGTCAGTTGCCATTTTTCATGTTTAACGTTGTCTAACCAAAAGGAAAACCAGGGAATTTGCTGAGTATTACACTCATTGGTATATTGATTGTCTTGATGGCTGTTCTGCGCCGAGCCGAAGATGGTCTCCCGGACTATTCGGGACCTATGCTACTCACAAATAATAAATCTAGAATCAAATAAAGAACGTAATAATATATGCAATAATACCAACACTACAGTAGATCATCGCCAACTCCGATTTAGTTCTCCCGGTGTAGGAATCGAGTCCCCCACACTCGCACCGACCCACGGCAATGACGCTCTAGTGCAGAACCCCACTTACGTCGGGAATCACGAACGAAAAGCGGGATTTCAAGCCCGTTGACATTCTGACATGCGCCTCGTCTGCTCCAGCTCCAGCCTTCGCCTCTCTGCCCCTCGTCTCCCGCTTCTTCGCCAGCGCCCCCTCGCACAATCCCGATTCCACCAGATTCCCGCTCGTTCCCTGTCCACCATGGCCGACGTCGAAGCTGCGAAGCGCGCCGCTGCGAAGGCCGCTGTCGCGAACCATTACCCGCACAGCGCCCAGTGGGTTGGAATTGGCAGTGGTACGACTATTGTTTATGTTGTTGAGGCTATTAAGGAGCTTGGTGTTGATACCTCTGCCACCCGCTATGTGCCGACGGGATACCAGTCTCGCCAGCTGATTGTGAACTCGGGCTTGACGGCTGTTGAGTTTGATGCTATCCCAGCTGGGACCGTGCTTGATGTAGCGTTTGATGGTGCTGATGAGGTTGATGATGAGTTGAACTGCATCAAGGGTGGTGGTGCTTGCTTGTTCCAGGAGAAGCTTGTTGCCATGCAGGCTAAGGAGTTCATTGTCGTTGCCGGTAAGTCTTTGAGCTCTGAATATCTAGTTTTTGTCACTTGTAAATTAGTCTGACCATTCGTCGCAGACTCCCGCAAGCTTGAGTCTCGTCTGCTCACCAACTGGAAATACATTCCCATTGAGGTTGCTCCCATCGCGGCCTTCCGTGTCCTGAGTAAGCTCAAGGAGCTGGGAAGCACCAACCCCGTCATTCGCACCATGGCAGACGAGAAGCAGGGTCCTCGCAAGACAGATCAGGATTTCTTCCTGATCGATGCTCCTTTCCCTCCACTTTTGACTAAGGCTGACCTTGCCGCTGGACAAAACGGCGAGGGCAAGGACGGAGTATGGGAAGTCAATGACCTCGCTAAGAAGATTGTGGAAATTGTCGGTGTGCTTGAGGTTGGTATCTTCTCTGGCTTGACCGGCCCACAAGCTACTGCTGCTGGAGGTGTTGGTGGCCAGCGTCCTGTTGCTGCTTACTTCGGTATGCCTGATGGATCCGTGTCATCGCGCACAGCTAGTCAATAAAGGTGCAGGGGAGCTTGGAAATAGTTATATTGGTTAATGGATCGCATTTAATGGCGACATATAAAGCAACAGATGATACCAGATTGAATGCTATACTGAAAAGATGCACATTATCGTATTTTGAATTTTCATTTGCTCATTAGATTTGGCGTGATTGGTATCAAAAGGAACTAAATAATCGCAAGCAACGTATCTGGCTCTACTTTGCTCCCTTGCCCTTGGCCTCCGTCTCGCTTAATTCGCGGACGAAGATCTGGACCACTCCTTCTTCCATATCTTCCTTGCCATCCTCAAAGCCTGGGCTCACGGCAATCGCAAGATACTTGCCATTTCCGCTAAAATCAACTGAAGAGATGCTGGCTGGGTACTTTTGATATTGGCGAATACGGCGCTTGGCAATTCCATCCCACAACGCCACGACACCATCACCACCGCCAGATGCGAATGATCCATGCACAGGGTGGAAAGCAAGTGCATTGACAGGGTAAACGATATCAGATCCATCGCTACCTGTTTGGCGGTGGCACTTGAAGGCGTACTTGCGGGCCTGTGACTCGGGCGACGGGTCGAACCATTCCACGGCCACTCGGCCCTCAATGCTGGAAGAGGCGTAACCAAGATCGTCTGGCATGCAGGAAACGCACCGGGTCATGAATTTCAAGCTGCTTTCTCGTCGCTGCCATGGCTCCACTTCGACTCGGTTGCCATTGGCTGTTGTGCTGTCGGCTTGCGCGGTGAGGAGCGCAAGTGCCTTCAGGTCGTAGATGTGTAGTGCGCGAGACGCCATGCCGACGACGAGCTTCGACGCGGTAAGAGAGATGGAAAATGGTTTCGAGGGGAGAGGGACCACGGCCGGCACGAGCTCGGAGTCGGGACCATCGTCCAAACGGTGAATGTGGAGGGTAGAGTCCCACGAGGAAGAAATGACTATGTTGTGTTCGGGGCTATAGACAACGTGGCGCACGGGTTGATCGTGGGTGCTAAGAACAGTCTGCTCTGATGTGTTCAAGTCGATTCTTGAATTGGTTAGTCATTTCCCTCGATGCTTGCGTTTGGAGCACTTACTTGCGCACATCCCAATCCAAGCACGCTGTGTAAATCACGTTCTCATTCTCACCGAAGCAGACATCCAAAACTGGCGCCCGGTGCTCGAACTTTTGCAGCAGTTTTCCCTCGCCAACCAGGCCATTCTCATCGCGCAAATCGTAGAGATATACGTTCTTATCCCATGACGATACCACAATCCGTGTCGACTCGGGCTCGGGGGAGAACTTCAATGCGGAGATCGCGTCCGATGGCGGCGAGGCCACATTGAATTGATCTGGATACAGTTAGTGCTGACCTTCAAGAAATGGTAGAACAACTTACTGGAAGACATTGCGAGAGCAAGAAGCGGTGTTGCAGGAGTTTATCCGCGGAGCCTGAGCTTTGAGCCTGGTCTTTTCTGCCAGGAACATCCGCCCATTCCCCGCGCTGCTTGATAAGAAAAAAAGATGCCGTCACTTTCTCTTTCAGATAAATCATTTTACCTACTTTCAAGATGCCTTTCGCGCAATTAGTGATTGGGCCTCCTGGCGCAGGCAAATCGACATACTGCAATGGCATGCACCAGTTCCTTGGTGCGGTCGGACGAAAATGTTCTATCGTGAACTTGGACCCCGCCAACGACAAAACTTCATACCCGTGTGCGCTGGACGTACGTGATTTGGTGACACTGGAGGAAATTATGGATGAGGACAAGCTCGGTCCCAATGGAGCTACATTGTATGCTCTTGAAGAGCTGGAGGAGAACTACTCATGGTTAGAAGAGGGCTTGAAGGAACTTGGAGGTTTGTCACCCAGCGTGCTTAGCTGAAGCTCAGAGCTGACTCTATTCACAGAGGACTACGTTCTTTTTGACTGTCCCGGGCAAGTCGAGCTATTCACACACCACGCATCACTACGAAATATCTTTTTCAGAATTCAGAAGCTTGGATATCGGGTTCGTTCGGCCTCGACATTACTCGGGAACCAAGACTTGCTGACTATTTCATAGCTAATAGTTATTCACCTTGTCGACTCATACACCCTCACTCTTCCCTCAATGTACATATCCGCCCTTCTACTGTCTCTCCGCGCCATGCTCCAGCTCGACCTTCCACACCTTAACGTCCTAACCAAAATCGACAACCTCTCGAATTATAACGAGCTCCCCTTCAATCTCGACTATTATACAGAGGTCCAAGATTTATCATTCCTGCTCCCACATCTCGAGGCCGAATCATCACGTCTTGCGAACAGCAAATTCGGTGCCTTAAACACAGCAATCATCGACCTGGTGGAAGAGTTTGGGCTCGTGGCGTTCGAGACGCTGGCCGTCGAGGACAAGAAAAGCATGATGAGCCTTCTTCGAGCCATAGACCGAGCATCGGGGTACGCTTTCGGTGGTGCGGAAGGTGCAAACGATACAGTTTGGCAAGTTGCAGTGAGGGAGGGCTTGGGTCAGATGGATGTGCGGGACGTGCAGGAAAGATGGCTCGATGCGAAAGACGAGTATGATGAGCTGGAAGACAAGGAGCTGGAGGAGGAAGCACGCATGCGAAATGAAGCTGCGCAGGCGGCACCGGCTGGCGAACCGGATGACTTTGATGATGACGAGGAATTGGCACAGTGGAAAGGGCCACTTCCGGACAGCGGAGTCAAGGTTCGACGAAAGGAATAACTTTAATGACAAAAGCCTGCACATTTAATGTACAATAATAAATATGGTGCAACTCAAAGGGTATCATTTGTAGGTGTTTGTCGCTTGAACATGTAGAATGGGGAAGTGTTCAGTCATCTTCGTCATCGTCTAGCATCACGTCGTCTTCGCTTTCGTCAATGATAGATTTGACAGTGGAAGGCTTCAGACTTGGGATGTCAAGAGCACTAGGAGCTCCTGATATAAGGTCTCCTAGCACACTAGACTCTTCCACCCCGCGTGCGCGTATAATTTCTTTCCTAGCACGTCGGATGGCTTCTTCCTCTGCTTTGCGCATGGTGCCTGACACCCGCAGCACTCTGAAGACGCAAGGATAATCCTTCTCTCCACCAGCTTTCTTACCAGTCGCTGGCACATGCGACATATATGTGAGAGCCGACCAGACAAGACGGAAGGAGGCGCGAGGGCATCGAATGATAGCGGTTGAAGTCGCGGGGGAAAGATATTTCACTGCAGTAGACGAGCGTCAACAAATGATCACCAGAGGCATGACAGATCGGTAAGTAACGCACCATTAATTCCAGTGGCAGCTGCACCGCCTAGTCTCCCGACACCCCAGTCTCCATAGAGTTCTGCGACTTCCTCACGGATCATCTTGGCGAGAAGGCCTGGAGTCAGCGCGTCCGAGGTCGGCGAATGGATCGCCAGTTGTGCCGATGCCGACGACGAAGTCTTAAATTTGGCGGGCCATGTCTCCGAATCTGGATACAGGATGTCCAGAAGGAGGTAGCGGTTTTTCAAGCGAACCATGGCGTACTCGTGGATGGACGTGAAATCAACGCCGAGCGAGAAAATGAAGTCGCGGTACGCGATAAGATAAGATAAGCCGATAAGATGGTACAGACTATAGAGCTACGACTTAAAGCAAGAACAGTGAAAGGACAATAGATTGGGGATTAAATGCTGAAAAAAAAGATTGAATTTGTTAGACATATTATAATAGCCAGACCTATCACAAATCTCGTTAACAAGTGCGGTGTAGGGGACCTTGGCCAAGGGCCAACTTATTCCGGTAGACCTTTACTTTGCGGAGGATCAGGCCTTGGAGTTTCTTGAAGCATCGGATTACCAGAAATCGGGTTCTCCGAAATAATACTTTGACTACTTCCACCAGAAACCCCACTAACCCTTGAGATGGGAGGTAGCCCATCAGAGTACAGCGGCGCCGCTCCACGCATGTGAAAAGGAATCTCTGGAAGACGCAGGGACCTAGCTTTGTTAGCGATATGAAGTGTGTCAAACCCATTTGGAATTTGTGCATAGTAGAAAAGCCCACGCAGAGCGTTGCCGTCGTGGCGCACATTTGACAGCCTGTGCACGTCGTCAATGGAGAATTGCACATCCGTGCGCACGTTAACTGCAATGCGACTCCATGGCGACATGCGGCGTCCTTTGTCGTCGAGTACTGTAACCTCGAGCTCGATGGAGTGGGTCAAATATGATCCTGTTGCAGTATGAGTCGTGACAGTGCCTAGTGTTGGGATCTGCCGTGTTCCGGGACCTGCGATAACTGGCAAGTCGCTTTCATAGATGTCTGTTTCACTAGCGCCAGTGTCATAGAGGAATCTGAGTTCAGTCCACCATTCTGCGCGTGGTAAACGTACCGCAATGTGGTACTGCCATGCTGTTAGTTTCAATTTCAGATTATTCGAAGACAGGGATTGTAATACGAACAAAAAGCATGTGCATTTGAGTAGGATGTCCGATATGCTCCGTGACTATGGACGCATGATTGCACGCAGGGCCAGGGCCATGGAACTAGAAGTTGTTAGCAAATCGATTCAAATAAAAACATCTTCCATGCAAGTGGCGTTCGCTATACGTACTCCCTCGACCCAGAAGCCTTTGTCTTCTCCGTTCTTGGCATTGATGGCTTCGAATTCATCCCAGTTAAATGGCCGCGGTTGACAAAGTTGCTCACCTTTAGCCCAATACGTGATAAGCCCTGGCGTCCAGCCTAATTTCCTTTGTCTGTAAGCGGACAGGATCGCTTTGACATTTACCATCTGCTCAGACGGATCTTCTTTCTGCAGAGAAGTCTCAATTTCTTTCAAAGCTTGGATTCTGTGAAGGACGTCCCAGCCCAGGCCTGGCTCTTCTGAGTCTCGTAGGCGCCTGCATAATTATTAGTTTTGCTCAGTATATCATCCATGGGAACATACTCTAGTCGTTTCTTTTGGGCCTCGAACTCCTTGAGACGGTTTTCAAATACGAATGGCATGATATTATCTTCGATTCTTTCTTTGCACCGTTTTATCTGCCCCTCGATGTCCCTATTCGCTATTAGCCCCGAGAAAGTCTCTTTTTTAAATATGGAACTCACATCTCATGCAAGTCGGGCTCTCTTGCGTTCCATCCCTCGGGCAGAAGAGCGACATCAAGCAATGGCTCTTCCCCAGTATGCTTCCATCGTTGTTGTCGCTCTACCTTCTCGCCCTTCTTTTGTGGTCTGAAATAAGTAATTGGCTCTTCTACATACGATTTAGTCAAGTCTATTGTGTTAATATCAACGTCCTTTCGTGGAGTTGGATCCCAGGGAGAACCTTCTTCGGTCGAAGTAATTTTTCGGGTAACTCGAGGCGGCTCAACTAGCGAGCCATGTAGGGATTTATCTGTCTGTGCTTTTTTCTTCCGATTCAATATCGCCCTTCTCTGCCTGTCTTTGCTTTTCTTAAATTCGCGTTTCGCAATTTTTTGGCGCTTAAATTCCTCGGTATTAATTGAGAAACTTGAGTCTGTGTCGCTACGTTTGGAAGATATTGACGACGGTGGGGATGGCGCACGCGACGGCGGGAACGATGGAGAAGACGGTGGAGACGATGAATCCATTGGAACCTTAGAATGAACTAATGCATGAATTGGAATTTCTTACCGGCCTGTGCGGAGCTTCCTGGTGCCAAATATTCTATACAGAGGTCAAAATAGAACACCCATGTTACTCCTTTGTTCATGGGAGACCAGTTGTGATACTACCAGCCAGTCTCGGAGGACATTCATGAAAGAAATCCATGGATACTAGTGTGCCGGAATAGGGAAACGGATTTTTTTCTCGTTCTATGAATCCCAAAGTAATGAATGAATGGTCTGGGTGAGATATCTCCACCGGTGTAACTGTGTATCTTGCTCTCTCTTTTATGCTATTTCTGGCGACTTTAATTTCTTGGCTGTGGCTTTCAGAACATACATCACATGTAAAAGCCTTGGAAGTGATAGATATATCTGCCAAAGGATATTTGACCCTTTGTCCATGTTCCGAGGTCTAGAGCTGTCACCCATGGCTATAAAGCATCCTAGACCCCCCTTCCTCATATCCTCTTCACCATCTTCGTCGATTGATCATCATCTCCCTGCTTTCTCTTCTTCTTCTTCTTCTCCCTGATGAGAGCAAAGCCTCCCAAGGAATAGAAATTTCTAATCAAAGATGAGAAATTCCCGACTGATATCGAGTCCTGTCGGACGTGAAAATTAGCCTTAGAACACTAAGGCGTGCGCCTTTTTGGTCTAATGGTTACCTCCACCCAGAATCACCTAGTTTACCTGATATTCTCGCTCTGACAATTCCGATTTCGAGTTTCTAGGTTTGATTTGTTGCCCTATATTCCCCCTCGAGACCCAGTAGCGATCTCTTATGTCATGCTTCGTTCTGTCGAATGGAACAGCATAACACTATTTCTAGGCTTTTGGTAGCCATTCTGAGCTTCTTATTCCAAGGTTGGGTGTGGGTTCATCATGACCTATAACAATAGTCCTTATACCAAATCTTTAGGACTTTCCTTTTTCTCAAACAGGATCTTCTCATTCACCAGTGTCCTTTCTGAGTCTGACATTGCTCGTCTCGCGGACCTAAAATATACAGGGCTCATGGGTATGTAGACACCGGCAATTTCCGTGGTCAATTCCGACACCCTCAGTCTCGATCATTATCGTAACCCTCTTTGATGCATTTCTTGTTGACCTCCGAGGCAATGGGTCTAAAGAATATGGATTGCTAAATCAGCAAGGCCCTCAACTCGATGCATATTGAATCAAACGAATTTCTCTTACTTTGGCCTAGCGTGTTATGCATTTACGAAACCTTCTTGGCATCGTCAATCGATATTGTGAGACATGCTTAATGCTTTGCTCCGTTACTCTTTCTTCAAACGAGTTTTAAATTCGGTTACTGCCGTTGCCTAGATGAAAGGCAAATTCCGCGGAAATTGGCAGGTTTGACATCCTGCTCTACTATTTAATCGCCCCCCTCTGCATTTCCAAATCTTTACTTTCTTGACTTTGTCATCGACTTCCATCACGCTCATCCACTGTTTCTTCTCGCGAAGAAAGAGTAACAGCAAAGCGTTAAGTATGTCCCGCAATATTTATGACGCTGCCAAAAAGGTTTCCTATGTGCATGACACGCTGGGCCAAAGTAAAGGCTATGGGGAAAGGAAGTGCTGGCTTGCCAGATTCTTGAGACCCAATGCCTCGGAGGCCAACAAGAAATGCATCAATGATGGTTACGACAAGTACTCAAGCAATCTTTCGGTTACGTAAGTCATCTGTATGACTATGCTCATACTATCACTAAACACTACCTACTTAATAGGTCCGCGAAAAGAGCAATGACAGACTCGGAACACACACTTGTGAATGAGAAGATGCCTCCTATCAAGGAGGAGAGATTTCCATTTAAACATGGGAAGACACCTTGCGAGAAGAAGGAAAGTCCCGAAGATTCCATTATGAGGACTATAGTTGCGGGTCATGATGAACCCACGCCCGATGAGAAGCCCAGAATCGCTACAAAAAGCCTAGGAATAGTCTGTTCCGCTGTCCCATTCGACAGAACGAAGCACGGCATAAGAGATCGCTACTGGGATGACCTTGAGGGGGAGTACAAGGCGGATAATCAAATCCAGTGGTTCTTGCGAAAGGTCTGACTCCTCCTACATCCAATTTATTATCTATTCTCAAAAGCTCTAGGGTGAGGTTATGCATGACGGAATGAAAGTCAACCATAGGTTTTACTACTTGTTCGAAAGCGCGCGGTCTGTTCGAGATAGATCGATTGAGATCTTTGAGTGCTATGACGATATCCTACCTCGGCGACGTGAAGTCAGGTCGAATACCATGCCTAGGCTCACTATCAACTCGGATCTTTTCCATTATGACCTGTTCACAGATTACTTCGGGCGCACTGGCCGCAGATCTAAGAGAATGTCGTTCCGGGTTAGAATGTTTTTCAATGGAAGTGATATTGAGTTCCGCTGCATCCACTTGGATCAGGTGGTTAGTTCTAGGGTTGTCGAGCTCGACTGATTGACGGGCATGATGAGAAGTGATGAGTGGTTTTGTTGCTTTCTTGGTTATGATATGTGATTGCTGTTTGTATGCTGGCTTTGTGAGATTCGGTTTGTCTTAGTACTCAAGTTTGAAAGTGAGATTAGATCTTCTCAAGACATTTCAACAGAACTGGGAATTAAATAAAGCTAGAAAGTACCTGGCAAAGTTCAACAAGTTGTCTTTTCTTCCACAGAGAGACATCCATGAATGGCTTTAGAATACACTACTACGTTTCGAAAAGAAATAGACTGTAAGGCTTATATTCATCATGCAAGGGCACGTCATTAGGTCCCCAGAGAGGTCTCTAGTCATCTAAACAATTAAATCAGAACCGTAGTCGGGCATAGCACCGTTTTTCCATCCCGGGCAGCCTCCACATCCCCTGTACATTGGGGCAAGCCCCCGCCGCGGGCATGCGCATAAGAAGGCGTTGTGCAAATACGCGCAAAACTGCTTTCGACAAAAAAAATAAAAAATAAGACAAATAAAAAGGATCAACCATCCAAACTCCGCCATCCTCCGATAAGGACGGTCTTTATGCCACCAGCGGACGGCGCTGCTAATCATGAAAAAAATCAGAGGTTGACCTCGACACGGCCCTCGGCACCACCCTTCTGCAGGGTGGGCAGGAGGTAGGTGATGTCGTCCCATGGGTGACGGTAGAGACCGGTGCGCAGGCGCTTCTGGTCGAGGTAGTGGGCAATCAAACCGATGGAGCGGCCCAGAACGAAGAGACCGTTGAGGACACCCATGCGCATGTAGTCCTCGACCTCCTCGCCGGAGAAGGCACCGCAGTTGCGGAGCAGGTCGACGAAGCAGACAGCAACACAACCGTCAACGTTGAGGATCAGGTTGTCCTTCTTGGAGGTGGTGACAGTCTCGACAGCGATAGCGTAGTCGAGCAGCTTGGTGGAGGGGAAGTGCTTCTTGGCGAACTCCTTGACGAGCTCGACACGGAGATCGGGGTTGTTGCGGGACTTAACCTTGTGGCCAATACCGGGGATGAGCTTGTTCTCTTTACGGGAGATGTCGACGAAGTCACGGGGGCTGAGACCCTTGTCGAAGGCCTTGGTGAACTCCTCGGCGGCACCGTCCAGCGCACCACCGAAGCGGGAACCAATGGTCAAGAGACCGGAAACAAGGGCAGAGATGAGGTCCTTGCCGGCACGAGTGGTGATGATGGTGTTCATGGCACCAGACACGGCGGGACCGTGGTCAGCAGTAAGCATGAGAACCATCTCAAGGAACTTGCTGGCGTAGGGAGGCAGACGACGACGGAACCACAGAAGAGACATGACACCACCGATACCAATGTCGTCACGGAAGACGTCAGAGATGGGCATACCGGCGTAAAGCAGCTCCTGGCCACGGTCGTCGGAAATGGTGGAAATGAAAGCAGCGGGCTTACGGACAAGACCGAGCTCCTGGGCCCAAGAGTAGTCAATGGGGATCTTGGGGACAATGGGCTCGGCGGCGGGGACAACGTTGCCCTTCTTGACCTCAGCATCGTAGACGACCTTCAAGACCTGGGGAAGGTCCTCGAAGGTGTCGGGGACGTGGATGCCAGCCTCACGCATGGCCTGGTTCTTGTAGACAGCAGTCTCGAGCTGGGAGTTGGCGGAAGCACCGGCGTGACCGAACTGAACCTCAGTCTTGAACATGCTGGCGCAAGTACCGATGGCCCAGGCGACGATGGGCTTGGTGATAGTGCCGTTCTTGATGGCCTCAATCACACGGTACTCCTCAACACCACCGACCTCACCGAGCAGCACAAGGATCTTGCACTCAGGCTCGTTCTGGTAACGGAGCAAGTGGTCAATGAAAGTGGTACCGGGGTAACGGTCACCACCGATGGCAACACCCTCGTAGACACCGTCGGTGTTTTGGGAGATGATGTTGTTCAACTCGTTGGACATACCACCGGACTTGGAGACGTAACCGACGGAACCCTTGCGGTAGAGCTTGGAGGCAACAATGTTGTCCATCATACCACCAGTGTTACCGATCTTGTAAGCACCAGGCTTGATACCACCGACGGTGGCGGGACCGATAATGGTGATGCCCTTCTCCTTGGCAGTGACGAGGATCTCACGAGCACGACGCTCGGGGACACCCTCAGCAATGATAGCAATGGAGCGGATCTGAGGGAACTGCATCAAGTCCATGGTGGACTGGTAGACGGAACGGGAGGAGGCGAAGTTGACAACGGTGTCGACATCGGGGTGCTTGGCAATGGCCTTCTCGACGTCCTGGTAGACGGGGAGGAGAGTCTCGCTGGTACCCCAGTACATCTTGCTGACGAATTGACCGCCGAAAGTGTAGATGATACCGGCCACGGAGGGGGTAGTACGCTTGCAAATGAAGTCAAAGTCGAGCATGCCCTGCACAGCTCGGGGTTGCATTCCACTGCAGCCGTTAGCTTCGGCTCTCAATGATTTGTGATCCCGGTTGACTTACTATACGAAGCATCGTGTCTTGTTGTGGTAGAGGGCGTGGTTGAGGGGGGAGAGGACTCGGCTTGGAGGGTCGAAGCGAGTGATGTTGTCGTTGGCGTTGCCGCCTGAAGCGGCGGACAGAGAAGTGGAGGGCATAATGAATCTGGGTACGGGTTAGAAGAAGAAGGGATGAGGGAGCTTAGAGACTCACTATTTGTGCAAACACCCGCTTCAATGAGAAAGAATAGATGGAGAAGAAAGGAGGGAGCGGATCGGGAGGAGAGAAAAGATGGGCCAAGAGACTCGCAGATACGGTGTACTCCTCGTCCCAAGCCATCCAGAAATTGCTCAACAGACTCACAAATACCAGGTACCGCCTGTACTGCCTGCCCCACCACGGCCCACCGTTGTGAGGATCGGCTGACGATGGTAATACCGTAATCTATTTGCCCCGCTGTTGCTGTGCGGCCTCCGAGGCTCTACCCCGGACTGGGATCACCGTGCTCGTGCCACCAGAAGGTCTCGGGGCTATATGGGTCAATTGGGACAGTACGGCTTCCAACACTGTAGTAGATGCTGCTTGCTTTTTCTCGCCCTCTATCTACCTCCAATGGCCGTGTTGGCCCTTGTTTGCTCTTCTCCTCTCGCACACCGAGGGGCACTCACGATCGGGTTCCGGCGGTGTCCACCAACCCAACAAAAAAAAAGTAAGGCGGGCGATACAATACAGTACGGGGTACCCGCAGTCCCCAACAGAGCTCAATTGCCAGCAGTTGCCAGCAGTTGCCCCCCACTTGCCTGCCGTTACTCTCAACAGCGGTCAATATGATTCGCCCCGCCATCCAACACCGAAACCACGACTACGCTGTACTCTCCAGCACATTTTTTCTACTGGCCTCTACGCTGCATATTCCAGTCTTGTCCCCAACCCCTGGTCCAGCAACTTCTCCAAAATAATCTCCCTTCGCTTCTTGCTTCTTGCTCTTCCATTCCTCCTCATCTCCTTCACATCCCATACACATCATGTCCGCCAAGTCTATTTTCGAGGCCGATGGTAAGGCCATCCTCAACTACCACCTTACTCGCGCTCCAGTGATCAAGCCTACTCCTCTGCCTCCTTCAACTACACACAACCCTCCTGCTCGTCTCGCCTCGCTGGACTTCCCCGATGACAAGGCTCCTAAGGATGTCCTCGACCAGGCTGAGGTTACTTTCCCATGGCTCCTCACCCCCGGCGCCAAGTTCGTCGCTAAGCCCGACCAATTGATCAAGCGTCGCGGAAAGAGCGGTCTTCTCGCCCTGAACAAGACCTGGGCTGAGGCCCGTGAGTGGATTGAGGCTCGTGCCGCCAAGGACGTCCAGGTTGAGACTGTCACCGGTGTTCTGCGTCACTTCCTGGTTGAGCCTTTCGTTCCCCACCCCCAGGAGACCGAATACTACATTAACATCAACTCCGTCCGTGAGGTATGTAATTGACTTGGACCCAATGGCTTGAATTCTTGCTAATTTTGACAGGGTGACTGGATCCTGTTCACCGACGAGGGTGGTGTTGACGTTGGCGATGTTGACGCCAAGGCCAAGAAGATTCTCATTCCTGTCCAGCTCAAGGACTTCCCCTCCAACGAGAAGCTCGCCGCTGAGCTGCTCCCCAACGTCCCCAAGGGCATCCACAACGTCCTGGTTGACTTCATCTCCCGTCTGTACGCCGTCTACGTCGACTGCCAGTTCACCTACCTCGAGATCAACCCTCTGGTTGTCATCCCCAACGCCGATGCCACCTCCGCCGATGTGCACTTCCTCGACCTGGCTGCCAAGCTCGACCAGACCGCTGAGTTCGAGTGTGGTACCAAGTGGGCTATTGCCCGCAGCCCCGCTGCTCTGGGTCTGACTGCTGTCGCTCCCGCCGACGGCAAGGTCAACATCGACGCTGGTCCGCCGATGGAGTTCCCCGCCCCCTTCGGTCGTGAGATGAGCAAGGAGGAGAAGTACATCTCCGACATGGACGCCAAGACCGGTGCCTCCCTCAAGCTGACTGTCCTCAACGCCAACGGCCGTGTCTGGACTCTCGTTGCTGGTGGTGGTGCTTCCGTCGTCTACGCCGATGCCATTGCCTCCGCTGGTTTCGTCAGCGAGCTCGCCAACTACGGTGAGTACTCCGGTGCTCCCAGCGAGGCCCAGACCTACAACTACGCCCGCACTGTCCTCGACCTGATGCTGCGTGCCCCCACCCACCCCGAGGGCAAGGTCCTCTTCATCGGTGGTGGTATTGCCAACTTCACCAACGTTGCCAGCACTTTCAAGGGTGTCATCCGCGCTCTGCGTGACGTCGCCCCTGTCCTCAACGAGCACAAGGTCCAGATCTGGGTCCGTCGTGCCGGCCCCAACTACCAGGAGGGTCTCAAGAACATCAAGTCCGCTGGTGTTGAGCTCGGCCTGGACATCCACGTCTACGGCCCCGAGATGCACGTCTCTGGTATCGTGCCCCTCGCTTTGCAGGGCAAGAAGTCCGACATCAAGGAATTCGGCGCATAAATCTGAATAATTGGGCTTGTTTTCTTAATGCTGGTGTCTTGTTTTGCTTTCTT
>JAOYNU010000006.1:371602-431479 GCA_026745395.1 Tympanopsis confertula | reverse complement strand
CCCTCCTCTCCCCCCCTCCTCCCCCCCCCCTCCCCCCTCTCCCAGCCGCCCCTCCGCCTCCCCTCCACCGCCCCCGCAGCCATGGATCCCCGACATGGGCCGGACAATGACCTCCCCTACCAAAAGGACGAGAAAGTCTTCTGCAACCATTTTGATGTCCTCTACGAGGCCAAGATCATCGCGGTGGACATACCCGAGGACGACGAAGATGGCGAAGTGCGGTTCAAAATGCATTACAAGGGCTGGAAGTCGTCGTGGGATGAATGGGTCACTGCTGATTTCATCCACAAGTACAACGAGGAGAACCTCGCCCTCGCCAAGCAGACACACGCTCTGATGAGTAAGATCTCAGCCAGCGCCTCGGCCGCCTCTGCCGCCGCCAAGGGTGGCAGGAAGGGCGGCTTTGGCCCGGCATCAGGCCTTGGCTCCAGAAGAGCAGATGACTCGGCCAGGGGCAGCGAAGAGCGCGCTGCGGGAGCGGGTGCCGGCCCGGGTGCCACGACTCAGCAGACCGGTGGACGCGGTCCGAGGAGAACGAGGGAACTCGATCTTGAGACGGTATGTCCTTCCGTGTTCCTTTGATCAACGCGCTTTGGTGCCTGCACACAGTCACCCGTGAGATATAACTCGATACATGGCTCGGCTTGACACCTTCCTGTGCCACTCTCCCTCTCTGCCCTCCCCCCGCGCGTCTATCTTCTACCTTGTTTGCTATGACTACGCCTTTTGGAATCAAGTGACCAGCAGGATCCCCCATATGACTCTTCAGGATCCAACCCATCCATCCATCTGCCGCGTCCATCGCGTGACATCTTGGTTGTCTGCGTTGACACCGAGCCCAGTTGCTCATCTTCCTTTGTCCTTGACCGATTTGCCGTCCGATTACCCCCAGTGACACCAGAGGGGGGGGGGGGCCGAGAATTGGACAGGTCACGTGTTTATGCCTTTGGCATCTCCTGCTGGATCTGACCAAGGCTGATCGAACACGTCACCGATGGCCATGCCCATTCATCTGATGGGGCCTATCCCTTGCCTTGCCTCGCCTAAGGGAATGGCCGTTTGCCAGAAGCATGGGTACCCTGTGGAACTCTTGTTTGGACCGCGCTCAGCCTGTCAACGTTTACCAGCGGGCAATCATCTGTCCTGGGAGGATTGCGGTCTGCCTCTTCAAACTCGAGCAACTTTGCCGACGAAGGCTGCCAGGCAGCCAGCCTTGCTCACCTACACACAGTCTCTCATCATTCACCGAAAGCCATTCACTGGCAGCGTTACAGACGACCTAGGAAAAGGATATTGCCGACTTTGCTGAGCGTCCTTAGCCTCCCCCCGGCGCGCGGCGGCGTATTGTTCTTGTTCTCAGACGGAGATTCCGGATACCAGCATGGGCGTGATGCATATGGCATCCAGCCACTAGGGCCTTCCAGAGGGCAAGGTTTCTTCTATCTGGCAGTCGACGATCCCAAGCTCCGAGCCATTTTACTCGTCTTCACGAATGCCAAAGAGGGGTAAATGAGGGGCTTGGGCATCAGGCAACCATTCACTCGGTGGAGCACGAAAACCATAACTGCGCCCTCGAAAAACTGTCATCCCCTTGGGTGGTGGTTGCTTGCGCTCCCAAACAAACACACACAAACTCTCGTCACGATCCATCCAACAAGCATGGCCATCGCAGGCATGGCCATCACAGGCGCCGGCAATGTCAGCCAGCCCATGGCCCTGGAAGCCTCGGCCTCGGTCAGATCGGCCAGCAGCTCTCCACTGAGCGATCCGCCGAGCGACTCCGCCCTCAGCCCGGTCACTCCCATGTCCACCGACTGGCCCCGATCGCAGTCGCCGTATCAGACCCGCAAGAGGCTTCGGGAAAGAAGCCCCGAGACCCCACCAGATAGGTCGACGGCGCCTTTGCCTTGTGCCAAAAAGATCAAGCTGGAGGTCTCCGCCACCGTCACCGCCATCGCGGCAGCCCCCAGAATCCCGGAAACCCCGACCAAGAGGTCCCGCACGCGGCGCGCCGCCATCTGCGGTCTTCAGCCCAATGGCACCTACGTGGAGCCGCCGCTCGTCGACGATAGATTGGAGAGGCGCCCCGCAAACGGGGCCAAGTACCACCACCGGTATTACGGTTCCAAGGCCAACGACGTTGGCGCCGATGCCACTCCCTCCCGCAAGCCCACCACCCCCAGCAGGTCGTCCAGCGGCAACAAGCACAAGTCGCCCGAACCCAAAGCCAGTGCTGGCGGCGCGCCTCCTCTCCATAAGCATGGCAAGGGGCCGCCGGCCCGGTTCATCTCGGCCACCAAGGCCATCAAGGCCGAAGATGCACCATCCTCATCCTCAGCGTCCAGTATGCTCTTGTCCACTTCTGCTGCTGCTCTTGGCGCAAGCACCGATGCTGTGTATGATGCGGATACTGCCACCACAACATGCATCCTCGATGAGGTACTTTTGGCCGATGCATGCTGATGTCACCCAAGCTTGACCCGATTATCGTATGATCAGCCGCGTGTGACTGTTGCCTTGTTATTCGAGAGATTTCGCACGTCGGTCTATATGCCCAACCGTCTTGCTCACCGTGCTGACTCGCACATTCACAGGAGGATGCATTCTTTAACCGCCCGTCCGTCAAGCTTCCTCTTACCGACACGCTGAAGGGCCTGCTCGTCGACGACTGGGAGAATATTACGCGTCTCAACCAGCTCGTCCCCATCCCGCACGCGAAGCCCGTCAACAAGATTCTCGACGATTACCTTGAATACGAGGGCGCGAACCGCGCCGACGGGTCCGCGTCACGTGACATTCTCGATGAAACTGTCCATGGCCTGCGGCTCTACTTCAACAAGGCCCTCGGCCACATCCTTCTCTACCGTTTCGAGCGTCCGCAGTGGCACGACGTGCTCCGTCAGATCCGCACAGCCAACGAGGACTCGCCGATTCGCTGTGCCGCCGACGCCTATGGCGCCGAGCACCTGACCCGTCTGCTGTGCTCTTTGGAAGAGCTGATTGCCCAGACCAACATGGACCAGCAGTCGGTCGCGCGCCTCCGCGAAGAGCTGGACAAGTTTATCGAGTGGTTCTCGGCCCACCATTCCGAGTACTTTGCCACTGAATACGCCACGCCTTCGCAGGAATACATCACGCAAGCGAGGTCGTTTTAAAGACCGCCCTGACGACCGAGTGCCTTTTGAGCAGCGTGGCAAAACGACGACGGACTGCGAGGGACCGAACAGGTCCGTTTTTGGTGTGCCCCTGCGAGCGCCTGCCTGGTTCACTGGGTCTGCAGACAAGACATTTTTGCACGTGTTATCCTCATCCTCTCGCTGGCGCATCACTGGACGGCACGTCAGCCTTGGATCGGCTGATCAGAACGGGCTGGCTGGCTCTCTATCGGAGAAAGCTACGAGAGGGGTACTTCCAGAAGAACACCGATGCGCACGCTGGGCCATTTGCGTTGGTGGATGGCCTCCGGCCAGATAACCCAATCTCGGATCAGACTTATTCAGATAGTATATAGTCTAGATGCTTTTTGGTGACTTGGTTGTTCTCATTGAGTTTGTTATGAGACGCCAGGCCAAAGTTTTAATGCCATTCCTTGAAAATCCTTGGGCCAATCTGCGATAAAGCATCAAGGTGATTGCCACTATGTCCACACTCATCATCGCGGCACAGCCTTCTCAATCCAGAACCCCGCGTCCGGTCTCCTGGAATCCTTCATCTCCAGCTTCGTCATGGGCGCATCCACCTCCTCGACCCGCACGAGCTCCTTGACCTGGAACAGCTGGCCCGCGATACGTGTGCCGACGCGGTGGTGGACCGTCTGGTTGCGCCTCCTCAGGCCGAGCGCCTCGAGCGTGCCGCGTATCGTCGCTGGCATGCCGATGCCGGAGCGGTGGAGTGTGATTTTGAAGTAGGACATTTTTGAATTTTTTGATCCCTCCGTTTCGTTTGTTGTGTTCCGGTCGCCTTTTTTTGAATTTTTTGAATTTTTTTTCGTTCTGTTGGGGCGGATCGGATCCGTGTCGCGTATCGATCGGGCTGGATGTATGAATTCAATCGTATCGTCCTGCGATTGCAGTTGGCTAGGCCATGCTCACTGCATCTTTTTGATGGCTCGGGAGGTGATGTTGGAATAATAAAGAAAAAGCGATGTGCCGCTTAGTCATCCGAAATCACGGTGACGGATGGCTACAAGTGCGCACATATTAGCCCGCTGTGCGCGGGAGCCGAATCCAAGTTCTTGTATTACTCCTCCTTATTGTCTGCCGTGCAACAGCCAGATAGATGGCACTACAGAATTGTCAGGTGGATGATAATAGACAACTACATTGTATTAGAAACCGTCTGACCGACGCAGTATCCTCCCGGAAATACATAGCTCTATCTGGCCCAGCTATCATCGGTTGGTTGGCGTCTGCCACCCCTCGCAGGCGCAGTGGTCGTCGTCCCCGCTCTTGATATTTTCCTTTCTTCTTCTTGCTATTTTCTCTCTGGTTTTTCCTGGCATGGCCACTCATCATCCTACATTTGCACCTCGACCCTGCCCTCGGAGCCGGGCGCGCCGCTCTGGAGCTGGGGCAGGAGGTAGGTGATGTCGTCCCACGGGTGGCGGTAGAGACCGGTGCGCAGGCGCTTCTGGTCAAGGTAGTGGGCGATGAGGCCGATGCTCCGGCCAAGCACGAACAAGCCGTTGAGGACGCCCATCCTGAGGTAGTCCTCGGCCTCCTCGGGCGAGAAGGCGCCGCAGTGGCGGACGAGGTCGACGAAGCAGACGGCAATGCAGCCGTCGACGTTGAGGATGAGGTTGTCCTTCTTGGAGGTGGTGACGGTCTCGACGGCGAGGGCGTAGTCGAGGAGCTTGGAGGTGGGGAACTTGGCCTTGACGTACTCCTTGACGAGCTCGACGCGGAGGTCGGGGTTGTTGCGCGACTTGATGCGGTGGCCGATGCCGGGGATGAGCTTGTTGGCCTTGCGCATCGAGTCGACAAACTCGCGGGGGCTGAGGCCCTTGTCGAAGGCCCTGGTGAACTCGTCGGCGGCGCCGTCGAGGGCGCCGCCGAAGCGGGAGCCGATTGTGAGCAGGCCCGAGACGAGCGCCGAGATGAGGTCCTTGCCGGCACGCGTGGTGATGATGGTGTTCATGGCGCCCGACACGGCGGGGCCGTGGTCGGCGGTGAGCATGAGCACCATCTCGAGGAACTTGGACGCGTACTCGGGCAGCCTGCGGCGGAACCACAGCAGCGACATGACGCCGCCGATGCCGATCTCCTCCTTGAACACGTCCGAGATGGGCATGCCGGCGTAGAGGAGCTCCTGGCCGCGGTCGTCCGAGATGGTGGAGATGAAGGCGGCGGGCTTGCGGATGAGGCCGAGCTCCTGGGCCCAGGCGTAGTCGATGGGGATCTTGGGGACGACGGGCTCGGGCTGGGGCACGATGGTGCCGTCCTTGACGAGGCCCTGGTAGACCGACCTGACGACCGAGGGGAGGTCCTCAAACGTGTCGGGCACGTGGAAGCCGGCCTCCTTCATCATCTTGTTCTTCATGGCGGCCGTCTCGAGCTGCGAGTTGGCAAACGCGCCGGCGTGGCCGAACTGCACCTCGGTCTTGAACATGCTGGCGCAGGTGCCGATGGCCCAGGCGACGATGGGCTTGGTGATGGTGCCCGTCTTGACCGCCTCGATGACCTTGTACTCCTCGACACCGCCGACCTCGCCGAGGAGGAGGAGGATCTTGCAGGCGGGGTCGGCCTGGTAGCGCAGCAGGTGGTCGATGAAGGTGGTACCGGGATACCTGTCGCCGCCAATGGCGATGCCTTCGTAGACGCCGTCGCTGTTTTGGGAGACGATGTTGTTGAGCTCGTTGGACATGCCGCCAGACTTGGACACGTAGCCGACGGAGCCCTTGCGGTACAGCTTGGAGGCGACGATGTTGTCCATCATGCCGCCCGTGTTGCCGATCTTGAAGCAGCCGGGCTTGATGCCGCCGACGGTGGCGGGGCCGATGATGGTGACGCCTTTTTTCTGGGCGATGTGGGTGATTTCGCGAGTTCTCTGGTGCGCGAGTCAGTCAGCTCTATAAAGATACGCACATATATATACATATATATATGAGTGTGTGTGTGTGTTCCTACCCTCTCGGGAACACCCTCGGCGATGATGGCAATGGTCTTGATCTGCGGGTACTCCATCAACTCCAGGGTCGACTGGTAGACGGAGCGCGACGAGGCAAAGTTGACAACGACGTCAACCTCTGGGTGCTTGGCCATGGCCTTGCTGGTCTCCTGGTAGACGGGCAGCAGAGTCTCCGAGGTGCCCCAGTACATCTTGCTGACGAACTGGCCGCCAAAGGTGTAGATGATGCCGGCGACCGAGGGCGTGGCACGCTTGCAGATGAAGTCGAAGTCGAGCATGCCCTGGACGGCGCGGGGCTGGAGCCCGTACACAAAACACCTCGTCTTGTCGTGGAAGAGGGAGTTTGCGGGGAGCGGGCTCGGGCTGGGGGCCTGGAAACGGCGGATGTTGTCGTTGGCCGACATGCTGCCGCGGCGGACGCTCTCGTTGAGCGTTGTGGACGCCATTGCAGAGAAATAGAGAGAGTGTGTGAGTGTGTGTGAGAGAGAGAGAGAGAGAGAGACGTCCGTCAGCAAAGATGACGACAAGAAGTGGGAAGGAGGCCGAGGGAGGAGAGGGAAGTTATTTCTTCTCTTCCTTTGGGGTGGATACTATGTATATCTGGTCTGGTGGACCTGTTTTCTTGTTTTCCCCCAGGACAGAATGCAATTGAAGGAAGAAGAAAAAAAGGATTGGGGGGAGGTCGCACTTTGTCCAGAGCTATTCAGAATTTGGGAGGAAAGTCAAAAGGAGGAGGAGGACGAGGAGGGGCAAATTCGCACCCGGCCAGAGGTACGTACAGCGGGGTCATGGGGAAATCCTTCAAAATACAACATACGAAAATACGACAAATCTCTTCTTCTGTAGACTGATAGAATCAGACTACTTTTGTTGGGGCACTTGTACAAAGTTGGATCGTGGATATCCATCGGTCCAACTCGCCAGAACCCTGTTCACCCCTCCACCCAACTGTACTAGTACCTGATCTACTGGGAAAGCCAATTTATGCCACTACGTTTTTCCACCTCCTCCTCACCGCACCGGAGATGTGTCGGATGGATTCTGGCCAGGGGGGACAGGCAGCTTCGGAAGTAGGACGAACCCCCGTTCTCCGGATACCTATTGTGTTGCCAAACCAGCCTTGATCGCTTCAGCTCCGGCCGCCTGCCCGGGCCTCCGTCGGCTCTGCCCCATGTCAGCTCACGGAAGTCCGCCCGTCGTCAGAGCCCGCGAGATGGCACACGGCCGAGCACGACCCTCTCTCGCACACACACTCTCTGTCCCAGCCAGTGTCTTTTTCCGTGCGTGGCTGGGCGCCGCCCCCGCTTATCGGAGTGCGTTCCTCTTGTCCTCTTGCAGACACGTCACAATCGCTGGCCGTATAGTCATTTTCTTTTCTTTTCCTCCCCAAGAGCGAGGCCTGGAAATCACGGCAAGGAGGAGGATAAGCGTACCAGGACGATAAGCATATCCCGTCGTCGTCCCCATCTTCTCCACCTCCGATGAGGCTGGCTGACCTGGGACCTTTGCTTATTGTACCGATACTTTTCCCACTTGGGGGGATCCGATTCTCGTGTCTGAAACGGAAGGTTTGAGCCGGCCAATCCCTGCCTGTTATCAGTATCTGTGGGCATCAGCTCGTGGGTTTTTTTACAGCCCAAGAGCCGATGATATGTGACGAGCAGCAAGAAGGGAAAAGGTGATGAAAATTTAAAAAAGTATTCACACCCCGTCATAGTGATTAGCACAGGCTATCACCAAAACCCTATTTTTCGGCGGGGCGCTCTTTCCTCTCTTCACAATCTCCTTCTTATTATCTGCGTTGCAAACTTACAATTTCACTCGGATCCCTTCCTTCCCTCTTCTCTACTCTTCTCTTCTTCTCTTCTCTTCTCTTCTCCATTGTCGGTGATAGTTAGTGCCTTATTTGAATGGTTAGCTATTGGTATGTATCTCTCCAAACTATCTATCTGCTTGCCTCTCTTTTTTGTTCTGCCCCCTCCCTTTTTTTTACACTGCCAAACTCAAAAGTAACCTAAACTGCTAACCTCTTGACTCCCCTCCTCCCCCTCCAGACATCTCAACTCAAACAACCTCCAGCATCTCTCCCTCACCATGTCCGCTAAAGCCATCTCCGAAGCCGACGGCAAGGCCATCCTCAACTACCATCTCACGCGCGCCCCCGTCATCAAGCCGTCGCCCCTCCCGCCGCCGTCAACTCACAACCCCGCGCCCCGGTTAGCCAGCCTGCACTTCCCCGCCGACGTCCACGTCGACGACGTCCTCGACCAGGCCGAGGCCAGATACCCCTGGTTGCTCGCCCCGGGCTCCAAGTTCGTCGCCAAGCCCGACCAGCTCATCAAGCGCCGTGGCAAGAGCGGCCTCCTTGCCCTCAACAAGACGTGGCCTGATGCTCGTGCCTGGATCGCCGAGCGCGCCGGCAAGGAGCAAAAGGTCGAGACCACCGTCGGCGTCCTGAGGCAGTTCCTCGTTGAGCCGTTTGTGCCCCACCCCGACGGAACCGAGTATTACATCAACATCAACTCTGTGCGAGATGTAAGAAAACAAACAAATAGCCCCCCTCTCACTCGCTCTAACGATGCTCGCGCAGGGCGACTGGATCCTTTTCACACACGAAGGCGGTGTCGATGTCGGAGACGTCGATGCAAAGGCCGAGAAGCTTCTCATCCCCGTCGACCTGAGCCAGTACCCCTCCAACGACAAGATTGCCCAGAGCCTCCTCAGCAAAGTGCCCAAGGGCGTCCACAACGTCCTCGTCGACTTCATCACCCGTCTGTACGCCGTCTACGTCGACTGCCAGTTCACCTACCTCGAGATCAACCCCCTGGTGGTGATCCCCAACGAGGACGGCGCCTCGGCCGCCGTGCACTTTCTCGATCTCGCCGCAAAGCTCGACCAGACCGCCGACTTTGAGTGTGGCGTCAAGTGGGCCATCGCCCGCTCTCCCGGCGCCCTGGGCCTGACCAACGTTGCCTCGGCCACGGGCGAGAAGATCAACATCGATGCCGGCCCGCCCATGGAGTTCCCCGCCCCGTTTGGCCGCGAGCTCACCAAAGAGGAGGCCTATATCGCCGACCTTGACGCCAAGACGGGCGCCTCTCTCAAGCTCACCGTCCTCAACCCCGGCGGCCGCATCTGGACCCTGGTCGCCGGCGGTGGCGCCTCGGTCGTCTACGCCGACGCCATCGCCTCTGCAGGCTTCGCCGACGAGCTCGCCAACTACGGCGAGTACTCTGGCGCCCCCACCGAGGCCCAGACCTACTTCTACACCCGCACCGTCCTCGACCTCATGCTCCGCGCCCCCGTCAGCGACAAGGGCAAGGTCCTCTTCATTGGCGGCGGCATCGCAAACTTCACCAACGTCGCCAGCACCTTCAAGGGCGTCATCAAGGCCCTGCGCGAGTTTGCCACCAGGCTCAACGAGCACAAGGTCCAGATCTGGGTCCGCCGTGCCGGCCCCAACTACCAGGAGGGCCTCAAGAACATGAAGGCCGCCACCCAGGAGCTCGGTCTCGACGCAAAGATTTTTGGCCCGGAAATGCACGTCTCCGGTATCGTTCCGCTTGCCCTCGTCCCCGGCAGGTGGGAGGAGAGCAAAGTCGAGGAGTTTAGGGCTTAGACTTTTTTTTTTGTGTTTTTTTTTATCATAAAAAGAGATATTTAGGGTGGGAGGGAGGTGGAGGTGGTGGGAATGACAGATTACCGCTCGCTCGGGGCTTGATTGATTCGAGGGGGTCAACAACGTATTAACTCATTTGACGATGCCATGTTTACCTGCCTCGTCACATGTACTTACTTACCTTACAACTGCTGCTACTTGGTAGACAAGGGGCAGGACTGCAAGTTGTGTTTGCTAATCAGACACCCAGCATCCCATGCGCCATGACGATGACGGTTTGCGCGCCAGATTTAGGTTGGACGGCAAAGAGTGCACACGCCATAATAGAGTTAACTTTGTCGGTGATGCGCCGTTCCGGTTTGCAAGCACCGTTATAGCCCAAAACAAGACGACAATTTCAGACGTCCGCGAGTATGGCACTTCAGAGAAGAAGATCTCCTTCTTGTATTAATGTGAACCAGTCACCAAGTCTAAACAACCAAGCCGCAATGACCTGGAACCACAGAAAAGCCCATGCATGCATGGACGGATGCCCATTCAAGAATATCATCGGGGGAATAAAGTCTCAAGCATCTCCGCGCCCATGGCCATAAAAACAGCGAGCAAGCACCCAAACACCCGGCACAATCCATACATCATCATGCAAGAGCCGCAAGGGCAAAGGCGGCTGGGATCAGGGCAGCAGCAGCCATGACTGGACGGACAATGCCGGCGGCGCTGCCGCCGTCACCGCCATCTTCAACAGTGCCGGCGTTGGCAGCGGCACCCGGAAGGTTGTAGCTGCCACCAGCAACGGGCTTCACCTCAAGTCCGGTGATCTTGTTGCCCTTGTCATCGGCGATGGCGTAGCTGAACGAGTAGTCCGAGATGCCAATGAGCTTGCCGACCGGGGCGGAGCTGACGCCATTGTCGATGAGGTCCTGGCCTCCGGGGGGGAGCTTGGGAAGGGTGAAGTTGGCGTTGAAGTCGTCCTCGGTGATGAGCTTCGAGTTGCAGGTGGGGGTCTTGCCGCCAGAACTGCTCTTGCCGCTCTGAAGCGTCTTGACATCAAGCTTGAGCAGTTGTTTCTGAAGGGCAGGGTAGTCCTGGCGAAAGGTCACGTCGCCCGTGGCGGAGACGTTGATGATGCCGTAGTTGTTGTCTTCCTGGGTGAACTCGTAGACGATGCCGCCGGACCAGACATCCGACATGTCGGGACCGTAGATGGACTGGACCTCGTTAAAGTAACGCGGCTGAGGCTCGTTGCAGCCGTACTCGGAAAAGAAGATGGGGACCGGCGAGTCCTTGAACTGCTGGAGGAGGTCGGCGTAGGTGGACGACTCAAAGGTGGCATCTTGCCCGCACCACGAGTACGAGTTGAGGGCGAAGAACTCGGCCTCGGCACCATCCTTGTTGTCGCAGACGAGGTAGTTGTACGTGTCGGCAAGGACGTCGCGGACATCGGCAGCCGAGTAGCCAACGGGAATATGGCGGTCCGAGTGCTTGGCAATGTATGCCTTGAGGTCACGCTGTACGGCGCGCAGGTAGGGAGGAACGACTTTAGCGGTGCCAGGCTTGTCAATCACTTCGTTTGCCGAGAAGAACTAGCGGACCCGGTCAGTGAGCCAGGTCGAATTTTGGTTATATCCTGTCCGGAGTTATCGACCTACAGCAAGCGTGTTGGGATAGTTCTTGAACGCCTCTACCACGCCGAACGTGCGATTGAGGTATCCGTCAAAGTAGGTCGTCCAAGGCTCCTCGCGGTGGAGCGAGTTTCCAAAACCCGGTGCGTTGACGTCGAGAAGCATGTAGATACCGGCTCTGGACAATTCGCTATCAGGCCATGTATTCTATGCCATGTCGCAAAAAAAAAAAAAAAAAAAAAGTCAAGCTTTCACTCACTCGTTAAAGATGGTAGCGCATTCATCATGATTGATATCGGGTGACAGGTTATAAGATCGAATGGCGTTGATTCCGAGCTTCTGCATGAGAGCGGCATCACGCCGGCAAATGTTGCCATCCGAGAGAGGGTCGATACCCTTTTCTGGCTTGTAATTGCTCTCACCGCCGGGCTGGTATGCCATTCCGATAATCTGAAACTTGTTGCCTTGGGGGTCCACAAAGGCAGTGCCCTTGATATCAAGAGGCGTGACAGCGGCCGCGAGCTGTGCGGCCGCGATGGCCATGACTGTTGACTTGAGCTGCAAGGCGCGCGTTGCGCAAAGGTCAGCTCAGCCGTTGGACAGAACATGACATGGCATGCATGACACGAGGAGGACCCTTGGAGGGCGGGAGATTTTCGTGGCGCATTAAAAAAAAGCATGCCTTGCAGATGCACGTCGTCGTCAAAGCTGAAGACCATTCATCATCATTGTACTTACGAGCATCGTGGCTGAAATTGATCCAAGCGCTACCGTTTGGGGCAAGGGTTCTTCTTTCTTTTTGCCTGCGCACGAGTTGCTTGCTGGTTATAGGCGCGATTTGTAGCGATTTGTAGTCCAAAGTTGCCGGCTGGTCTCGTCCTTTTCTGTATTTTATTAACCTCGTATTCCGGAGACTGTTTGCACGCACGGCGCGTTGAATGCGATAACCCGACTTGCTTTGTTTCAGGACTATGGGGGCGGGTTGTCCCTGTTTGGGTGAGGGAGCGACAAGAAAAGAAGTCTTGGAGAGAGGGAGTTGGAAGAAGGAGGAGAAGAAAAATACTATAAATGAGTGACTGGAAAGTGATAGCAAATAAGGAGTAATGGTGATGTTGGCAGGAGGGAAGGAACGTGGGAGGGAGGAAAGAGGGAAGGTGAAAAGGAGAGAGAGCCAATCGATAAGTGCAGGAATGAGGGAGGGATCGTGTTACGGGTTACAGATGGGTAAGTACCCCGGGATACTGGGATTGCCATGCTGGGATGCCATGTAAGGGAGAGCGTGATCTTCAACTATCACGTGAGTGAGTGTCAAGTATGTACCTCTAATCCAAGCATATGCATAATTGATTTGCGTCCATTTGTCGAAAGACGGCGATCTCGTCTTCGACCATACGAAAATCATCATTCAACATCAAGATGAATACTTTTACGCAACCCCGAACAGCGTCTTTCGGCCGCCTCCAAAATCGACGTAAATGGCCTGCACCTGGTCAAGATTCTGAATTGAATGATACTATTTGGCCAAAATTTGATGCCAGCCTTCAACCTGGGAACTCCTATGTCAAGCAGTCTATATTACGATGATGCTGAGGCGTCCCTGACGCTTGGCGGGCATCTCTTGAGCGATTATGCGAGGTCTTGAGAAGATATCCCCATCCAAATATCGCGCGGTACTTGGGCAGCATTGTCAAGGACGGCAGAATCAGACGCCTTTGCTTTGTCAAGTACTCGATGACTCTTCTACAAAGGCTGAATTCAGCATGGGCCGTCTTTCGACAAAGAACTTTGCCTGCAGGGAATAGAAAGAGGAATGATGCATTTACACCAGCTTGGCTTCATACACAATGATCTGAACCCATCGAATATCATGATGGATGGTGATAATCCTGTGATAATCGATTTTGATTCGTGTAAACGAGAACAGGAGAGGCTGGGTCCTAAGGCAGGAACTACTGGTTGGTCGATGGAGGATCCTGACTTTGCCAGACGCGAGAATGATATCTATGGTCTGACAAAGATACGAGAGTACGTGATGTGAAGGAATATGAGCGACATCCAGGAGATGTCCATTCACTGAGCGACAGGGTGTATCGAGGATCAACATCACTTTGTGTTGACTACTGGGCCCTTGGACAAGGGGTTCCGGCCGGATCGCTGCTCCATCACTCCCAGATAGCCCCTATATCGGTCGCATCAAAATCATTTCTCCGATAATTTGTCCATAAATCAGTTGGAGATGGCCTACCTTTTAGGGATGACATAATGTTTTTTTTTAAAGCATCAAAAAAGCATCATCAACAATATTAAATGAAAAAATAAATGAATATCGAGATGCGAATTACTCGGCAATAGAAGCTTTTATATCGCCGTCTCCTTAAATTAATAGTAGTCCAGTATAGATGGGTGATATTTTTAGTACAAACCTTACCCTACTTTATATCTATTATACGCGCCACTTGTCGCTACTTATTTTAGACCTCCCCTTCAAAGCTATGCATTCATATAGCCTACTTCTACAAGGTAGAAAGAAGTCCCACATTACTACAAAGACAAGATTCAACTATTACTTACCAGGTCACGGCAGGGTCGAAAAATACGAGTTTAGGTCACGTCGACATCAGTGACATTGAAAAGGGTACACGTACTAATCTTTTATTTGTAAAATTACAACCTTCGACCACCATGACACCTACACAACCCATTTCACCAATCATATAAAATAATCCCACCGTAATCAACTCTCATGCGAACCCAAAGTAGTCGCTGCCAGTGGTGATGGCCTTGAGCAACTGCGACCGCAGCGCCTCGTAACTCTCGTATTCGGGCAGGTCAAGTTCTGTCAAATGCCAACAAGTCAGAGAGGTTACTGGCGAAGAAAAAAAAAATTATTTGGATTTGGGAGAACTTACGGT
Organism: Tympanopsis confertula; assembly: GCA_026745395.1. Classification (NCBI taxonomy): domain Eukaryota; kingdom Fungi; phylum Ascomycota; class Sordariomycetes; order Coronophorales; family Scortechiniaceae; genus Tympanopsis; species Tympanopsis confertula. Next base: position 417,200 of record JAOYNU010000006.1, on the reverse strand, counting down.
TGAAGCATGTGTGGGAGCTGGGGAGACGCTCCTTCTTTCCATAGTCCCTGTGGATGTTGAAGCGGTTTACACCGTTCATGCCCTCCAGCTCTTTGAAGCCGTTGAGGGGGACCTTGCTCGTGCCAGTCACGAATTGAAGGAGTTTTGCGCGCTCCTCCTTATCAAATGACCGCACCGCACGCCAGAACCACTGAATCTGTTGAGACGATGGCGTGTAGTTCTGATACTCAGTATTGGCCTTCCAGTCATCAACACTGATGTCAGGCAGACCGGATATCAGCAGCTCAAGCTCTTGCTCCGTGAATATAGCAACAAGCTCTTCTGGGATGATCTCGTGGAAACCTATGGGACCAGTTAGCTGTCGTGGATCTGATCCGGAAGACACATACAGATTCAGCTTACCCTTGAGGAAATGCTCCATCTGCTCCTTAACAGATGACAGGAGCTTGTGCTCGACCACCAACCGGACATACTCCTGCTTGTTCTCCTCCGTGACTGCGATATCCCGGCCGTTTGGTACCAGATCGTGGATCTCATGGGCACCAAAGGCATCGTCCTCAACAGAAAACGTTTCTGTGATTATGTCCGTAATATCGTTCTCAAGCATCCACACCAGCGACTTGTAGTAGTCGGGATCAAAAGACTCCATATCCTTGACCGACACAGACTTGCCAAGAATGCGTTTGTAAACGGCTCGAGAGAAGTAGCAGTCCAGAACCCTGCCCTCGTAAAGGGCTTTCCCTATGATGCGACCGATAAACTTGAAGTAGGGAAGATGCTCAGGGTTGATACTGCTGTTCTTATTGGGATGGAAAGTTGTGCGGTCCGCCGAAACCGGACTGAACAGGACATAGTGTGGGTTGAACATGGCGCGAGAGAGAACCTGGAACCACTCGCGCGTCACACCACCAGCATCGACGCCCTCCTCGTGGGTGAATTTGATGTTGAGCTTGCCAAATTTGATCTCATCACCCGTCTTGTAATAGAGGGATTTGAACGAGTCTACGAGGACCTCGTCGCGGCGCACTTGGACGTTGAGCGTCGGGTACCCTCCACGATTCTGTTGACTGTTGTTGCGGGAGTGAACGCTCCGGTTGAAGTAGTTGCGCTTATTGTCAAACTCCAACACTTTGGGGTTCTTGACGAGAAGCGCAAACGTTCCCGACATGAGCTTGGGATTGCTGCGGACGAGTTCGTTGAGGATACGACGATGCTCCTCCGTAAAGGTAAAGAAGAGGCCAGCCATCTTGGACTCGGGTGCTGGGCTTGACATCAGCAGGTCGTTTTGAGGTTGAGCATCCGGCGTCGCGTCCTGACCGGCCGTGTTCTTGCAGACAACCATAAGAGACTCGATAAGAGGCAAGAGGATGGTGGCAATGTTGATCATGTTTTCTTGCTGGCGGATCGCGGCCAGACAAGCGCTCAGCTTGTCCCACATCTTGGAGAACACAGAGCTGTTGTACAGCGACGAAACCAAATCTTGCTTGTCTTGTTCGGTCATCTCTTCGTCCTTGGCCTGGTCTGACTTCTTCTTACTGTCAAAAAGGTGGTCGAGAGCGGCAAGAACACGGAGCAACTTGTTTTGGTCCGAATTGCCAGGTGAGAACTTGTTGAGGGCAACGCCTTGGATGTCGGTTCCGGACTGGGCACTGGTTATATGGGGAAGCAGCTGCTCCAGGTCTGACACAATGTTCTCGCTAAGCAGTTTCGCCTGATGAACCAACTCACTTCCAAAAACTGCCTTGGCGCCAGGGATAGTCGATAGGTTCTTGATGGTCGATAGCGTGTTTTGGAAGGTCTTGGAGCTGCACTCCCGGGTGACAAAGATCCTCACCACGAGCGTCAGATTTTGCGGGGGGATGACCGGAGGCTGAAGCGTTTTGATCTTCTTGAGGAGCTCGTCCTTCTTCTCCTGATTCTTCTTTTCGTCCTTGCCCACTGTGCCATCACCGGGGCCTGCTTGTTCGGAATCATCGGCCGTGGCTCCCTGTGCCGTTTCCTCGGGGGCAGCAGATGATGTGGGCACATCGGCGGCTTGTTCTGAAGCAGCTGCTGTGGCTTCCGCGACTGTATGCTGCTGTTCTGTTGAGGGGCCACTGGATTCGATTGGAGCCGCCGGCGGTTCGTCCAGAGCTTTGACAGCATCCTCGGCCTCCTTGCGACGGCGCTCAAGGCTTTGAAGCGGCAGTGTGATCTTGTACAGCAGCTCTGCAAACAGGGCCATGGCGTTTATGCTCTCCATCACCACCTCACGGTCCAGAAGGCTCAAGAGCGAGTTGATGGCGTACTTGTGTGTCTTGGATTCTTTACCTTTACCCTTTCTGCTAGCAGCTCGCTTTATGGAAGACGCAATAATATCATGCTCCTTGAGGAAGAGAGACGAGATGTGCGGGTTGTTTGCGCAGAGATGGACAAGGAGGTCAAGACACTGCGTGACAATGAGGAGAGGAGAGACTTCCGAGTTCGTATGCGAGACAATCGACCCAGAGAGTTCTGTCAGGGTCCGCTTGATCTGCGAAGGTGTCTTGGGCTCGCCATCCTTATCCTTTGGCTTCTTGGCCTTGAGGGACAGGTGGCCGAAGCTGCGCTCAACAGCCTCCATGTCGGTACTGCCATCTTGTAGGATTTGCAGAACTGTGCTCACAACCTCGAGGCGGTTCTGGTGGTTTTCGCAGACGTTGTCGAAGACGCTGAACAGGTACGATCGGATCTCAAACTGGTGGGTGATGAACATAAGGCGCAACAGCGTCGCAACGCCAGACTTGTCCAGCATCTGAATCACTGTGCGGCGCTGCGTCTTATCATCGTTGTGTGCGCCAGATGATGGCACGATCGCGGAGTCGGTTCGCAAGCCAAAGATATGGGGCCTCGCTAAGTTGGATGCTCCAGCCGGCGGTTGAACTCCCGCAAGTTGGCCGCTTCGTTCTATGAGTCTCCTCGCTTCCGCCGCCATTTCTGGTGGTAGTTGGTCAATGATTTGCTCGCCTTGTTCCAGGAGGACCTGCTCTCTAAGCATTGGTGGGAATGTTAATAGGATGCTAGCTGTGTCCATGTCGACGGCCAGTTCGCCGGGAGGACGGCTCCCGCTGGCGACAGTAATTGTTTGGCGACGTTGCTCATCCTGTTGACGCCGACGCTGTTCCTGACGTTCCTGCTGGATAATCTCCCGGCGAAGGTCCTCGGGAAGAACGTTGAGAAACTCCTGGTATGTGTCCGGGTCTGCTGCGCCCGACGCTTCTTCGCGCGCCGCAGACCTGCGAGCACTGACAGCCTGCGCGATCACCTCCTCCCGGAACTCTTCAGGCAGAGCAGCAAGGTAATCGGGGTCGATCCCAAGGTCCGTAACATCAACCTCGCCACCACGGATAGTTGTAAGCACTCTGGCTTGTGGCTCCTGATCGGCTGGGCCCGCTTCGGCTTCGGCTTCGGCTTCGGCTTCGGCTTCGGCTGGAGCATTGGTCTCAACACCCTCCATTGGCTCGGCCGCAGGTTCGACAGCGGGGCGGTTTTCCATCTGGTCATGGGATTGCTCGCCGGTAGTTGCGGCCTCATCTTCGATGAGAACTTCAGCTGCAGCACGCTCGATCGCTTCGCGCTCGGCTGCTTCACGCTCCTCCGTCTCCTTTTGTTCTTCTGCAGCCTTTTGCTCTGCCTCTCTGGCCTCGGCCTCCAGACGATCCTGCTCCCGCTTTTGACGATCCTCCTCAAGCCTCTTTTGACGCTCTGCCTCCTCGGCTTTACGCTTTTTATTGGCTTCCATGGCTTCAGGAATGAGCTTGGAGTATATGACATTGTAGAAGCGCATAGCAAAATCGTAATACTGATTTCCAAAGACCATCCTGGCCGCCTCGTCGTATCTTTCGCGTGTGGGGCGAGGGACGAAAGCTATCGAGTCACGCGGCTCTGAGTAGTGTCCCTCGCGGCGCTGATCAGATCTTGAGTCACGGATGGCACGGTTGGAGGCGATTTGGAAGTGAATGGCACCCTCATGATTTTGGTCGATGATAGGTATGACGTCCATGATCTCGGAAAGGAACTGCATGGGGTTAGAGGGCATCGGCAACTCGCCCATTCGAAGGCTGACGACTGTGTGGTTGTGGCCATGTCCGGGACGTGGCGAGGAGGCGCGGATGGCATTGCGACGACGCAGCAACGGGTTCGCGCCCTCGTCGTTGTTTGAAGGGCCTTCATTTCCTCCGACCACGCCGACTCGTACATGACGGTTGAAGTCTGCGTTCCCATTGTCAGCACCTTGGTGGTTAATAACAACAGTACGAAGAAGCGCATTCATCCGCTGTTCATATTGATCCAGGAGACGTCGGAGGTCTTGAGCGTTGTCGGACATACCGCCGAGGGGATCACTCCGTCCCCAAGTAGCTCTAGCTACTGCTGGAACCGATGTGATGCGGCGACCAGCCAAAAGGGCGTTGTGGTGGCGGTGGATATGAATATCGAAGTGGCTACGTGGCATCTCCAATAACCTACCCCAGGGATGGTCATGCAAACCTTGTGGCATGTCTTCGCCGGGCGGGAGCCCATTGTCGTGGCCAAAGTCTATGTCTTCGTTCTCTTCTTCCTCGTCGGCATCCTCATCCTCGTCTGGTGCAAATGATTAGTGACGAGCCATGGCCAAGGTTCATGTCTGCCTGCATTCATTCACTTACCCTCTCCATCGTGCTGGTCTTCTGGGTATGGCTCAGGCATGCCAAGGCCATCAGCGACGTCAAGTCCATCAGCGATGCGTCTGACCAGACCCTCTTCGCCAAACACGTCCCCCATAGCGGCCCGCACCTGCTCCTGGGCGATATCTTCAACTTCAACTTCATAGTCGATATCTTCCTCATCCTCATCTTCATCGTCTTGCTCATCATCCACCTCGCTTTCCCACGGACTGGCGCCGTCGTCTTGGAGATTATCGCCGTCATCGTCGACGATCTCAATGTGGTCGTCGTCGTCTTCTGTCATATCTGCCGAGTCCATGTCCATATCTTCGTCGTCTTCCTCATCCTCCGGATCAGGAACAATGATCTCTACGGGCCCACCAGCCCCTCGAATACTGCCGTGCATGTCATCGGCAAGATCTTCATGCATTTCGTCCATCTCATCCTCGTCACTGACATCCTCCTCAGCATCCGAGCTGCCATCATCTTCGCCATAATCCATGTCTTCAGGATACTCGTCATACATTTCTTCGTCCTCTATATTCGGGTCAGCAGCCGTACTTATCACGGGGAACACGATTACGCGCTTAACTTACCTTCATCTTCATCGGAACCATCGTCATCGTCCATGGGCTCGAGCATACCGAGTGCCGAGTTTCGGTAGAGATCTGGGGTCTCTTCACGGTCGCTATGGATATCAGACATGGAAGAGCGAGAAACATCATCATCATCATCATTGCCCACCTCAGGCAGGGAGTGGAGGGGGATGATGTTTTGTTGACTGAGATCCTTGGCGGTCTGTGTGAGGCATCGAAGGACAAGCAGTATGCTCATGATGGTTTGCTTGACGCCGGGGTAGCTCAGATCCATCTCGGCTATCGAGGATGTGAGCTTGTCCAGGTATCCCTTTTCATACATCATTCGCCGCAGTTGCGCCTGACCACGGGCACCACCAGACGGCATCTTGTCTTGGTCTTTGTCATTGATCATGTGATCCATGAGCTTTGCAAGGCTCTCCATTCGGGAGTAGCGAGCTTCGGGTCCCTCTTCGGGCGACGATGCCTTTTCGTACGCCTTGAGAATCGTATCGAGGACGAATTTGCGGACAAAGAGAAGATCGGGCTCGTCCTCGTCATACTCGTACTCGTGCTTCGAGGGACGCTTTGCCGTCTTCTCTTCAGTCTTGGAGACAAGCATAACAAGGAGCCGTTGGGCGAGCGATGAGATGGCCTTCTTTTTCTTGGCAAGCATACCATCAGATGGCCCATCAGTTGGTCCCGTGCAGAGAAAGTCGTTGATCAGATAGTGCATGACGCCGGAACGAGGCTTGATAGGGGTGCTGGCCTGAGTTGGAGCACTGCGCTTGAAATTAATGAACTCGACCTTGGCCCGGTTGTAACTTCCCAGAAGCTCGGTGAGGCAGTAGAGTAAGAATCCACGGTAGATGAAGATTGGGTGGTCTTCTGTCTTGAACACTGGCTTGGATGACTTCTTGTCCTTGTTGTCACCATTTGTCGCGCTGCCGGCGGACGACGAGGCCTGGTCATCAGCCGAGGAATCGACTTGCTGGGCAACCTTTGAATCATCCAAGTCCTTTGACTCTGTAGAGTCCTTCTGGATCGAAGAAGAATCCTTATCATCAATCTCCTTGTACGCAAGAAGCTCACAGAGAAGAAAGTGGATGACCCCGTCTGGATTGCCAACAACCGGCCGTTTGATCTCCTTGGGAGTATCTGTCATCTCCTTGTCTTCGGTGGTCTCTTTGATGCCTTCCACCACGTCTTTCGCCTCTGATGACTCTGCGCTCGGACCTGTGGCTGGGGCTGTCTCGTCATCTTTAGCATTCGTGGTCTCCTCTGGATCTTCCTTCATTGCCAGAGACAGAGATGGTCTGCCGCCCTCTAACATTGGAGCCCAAGACTTCAACTTGACCATTTCGTTGGTGATGTCAACAAAGAGGTAAGGGTCACGTAAGCAGACAGATGTGAGACCACGCAAGTAGCCAGGAAGGTCAACGCCCCGTTGAACGCGAGTTGTCAGCATGTAGTCTTTGATCTCTGAGCGCATGATCTGCCCGATGATTTCCTCATCCTCCACAATGTACCGCAAAATGATCATTACACTCGAGGTGAGCTTGTTATCCTTGAGGCGATCAGCACCAATTACGGACAGCTGCTTCACCATGACAAAAAGACGCTGGAGATTCTTCTTCTCCCCTATGCGGCGAGCAACTGGACGTCTTCGGCAAAGGATGACCAGTATCCTGAGAACTGAAGTGCCAAGGATTTCTTCTTTGCCTACCCGCGGTAGGATTTCCAGGACGCAGTTCAGTACATCCGTTCGTTGCGACTCTGTGATAATGGGCTCGGGTAAGATGAGAATATGTGGCTGAACAGGGATATCCTCGGAGCCTGGAGGAGCCCAAGACGGTGGCTCGCCCGGTTGCTCATCATGCGAGAGAAGAAGTTCGACAACCAACAGGATATAAGGTATCCACGACGGCAGAGGCTCCTGTGAGTTTGTTGGCGACACCTTTAGAAAGTCGATGTATTCGTCAACCTTCTCACGCAGTGTGGGTATACACGACCTGAAGAAGAGACGATCCTGGAGCAATAACGCAAGAAGATGCGCATAAGCAGCAATGCTCCGGCCGTTGGATTTCCTGTCCTCGTCGTCCATCGCAAGAGATGACAAGGCGTTGGCCAAAGTTTCCCCAACATCCTCGCGCGCATCTTGGCTATTGGGTAAGGAGAAGATGATGGAAGAAATGAGATCTGCTATCTCCATGGCCGCGACAGGATACGCGCGGATGACGTCCAGGCACCTATCGATTAGGCTGTCGCGGAGGTTTTTGCGCATTTCATCCAGTTCGGCCTTCTGGCGGGAGATAATTCTCGATTTATCATCAGAAGCACCGGACCGGGGCGGGGAGGCAGCCACAACGTTGGGAATCGCCTGCGCATCGGGCAGCTCATCAGAATGGTCGGGGAGGGATGTAGGGTTACCGCCGTCCACCGATGTGCTTGAAAGAGGAGCTGCGGCCGCAGATTCCGCCCTGTCACCCTCCGTCTCACCCTGATGATCCCCTGAAGCCTCTCGCTCCTCATCATGCCCACCCACAATCTGGTCCTGCGTAATCTGGCCTTCCAGAGAACTGCCCTCTGCAACTTGGCCTTCTGCGGTTCGATCTTCTGGAACATGGTCCTCTGAGACTTGTTCCTCTGGCTGATGGCTGGGCGTCGGCGGCGGCGGCGGCGGCGGCGGCACGTAAGCATCTTCTGGAGGAATAGGGTTTCGCCCACCAGCCACGCCATTCTGGTGTAGTTGGCAATACTCCCGGGCCTTTACATGGTTGCCACATGATCGGTATATGGCCTCAATGGCAAGTTTCTCGTCAAAGCCGGACTCAACCAGATCAGTGATATTGTTCCTTGACCCAGCCCAGGAATATGTGCCATCAAACTGTTGATCGAGGAAAGAGAAAGGCATCTGGGGCAAACAAAGTCAGCAGCTGGACATCATCAAATAGGGCACAGAGGCCTACTTACTTTGTCATCAATGTCTGATCCGATTGGTTCGCCATCAGCCTTTCCGACAGTCTTGAGGATCTCAATGATTCGGCCCAAGGCATGAGTGAGCGATGCGTCTGAGGCCTTTTCCACGATGGGGGACTGCCAAAGCTCCATGACTACCGGAAGGATCGCATGCCTGAATTCAAGGATCAGGGAGTTGAGCAATGGGAGCTCCTCCTGAGTTCTCTGGATCTGAGGGCTGTACAAGCCCAGCGCCTCCTGGAAAGGAGGGACATGAACGAGCATGTCGTAAAGCTCAAGTATTTTTCTCACACCCTCAACGGCACATGTCAGTCTGGACACGGCCGAGGGTCCCACAGGTGTTTCGGCGGCCTGGCAAATCTCTGCCTGAAAGATGCGCAACAGCCTGTTGAGCATGTCAATCCCACCATGCTCCTTGAATGCCAGAAGGTTCGGAAGAATTATTGCCCATTGGCCTCGATCCTGCGCACGCGCCGCAGCTTTGAAATAGTCAGGTTAGCTGCCGCCATCCAGGATTTAAGTTCTGGGACTGGAAAGAAGATGCTTACAAGATGAGGCCAATGATTGATTGATTGTGCTGATTTGAGTGAGCCAAAAGTTCCAGACCGTAGGAGTTCGTTGTGCTGGCTCTAGATCGACTGAGGCCCGCAGCTCATCGATAAGAGTGTGGGCTATGCATCTTGCGAGCACAAGGTGCTTCGCCCTTGCAAAGTTATCACGCTCTCGGCGGCCCACCAAGCACTTGCCCACGGTTTTTAGCAATGGATGGACCATGGCAAGGGTGGGCTGAAGGAGTTGCTTGGCTGTCTCAAAGTTCAAATATCTCGCCGAAGTTTGCTCGCCCTTGCCGAAACGCTTTGGGGGATCGTCCATGGCAGCAGTCTCTACCCATTGTGAAAACATTCGATGAACCGTATCAGGTGACGAGTGAGAATCCAGGTCTGTGTCGGCCGTCTCCCGGCGCGTCTGACACCAGTGTATCGGAACAGATGCCACATCTGCTGTAAACTCCCTCACAAGAGCCGGAGTTAAGGCACCCATGGTCTGGATAAGAGTGAGGTAGTGATCATAGACGTTGGCTTGGAAAAACTGAGACGCTGGCGAGCGTGTAGAATGCTGGAAGCACTGCGAACAAATCTTGATCAATAACTGAGTCTGCAAAAGAGATTTGACCGTAGTGGAGGCTTTCTGCAAATCCGAGTCCGCAAGTGCTTCGACTGCATCTGCCGTATCTTGTCGAAGGAATGGCGCGAAGCAAGAACCATCTCCCTTCTCTGACAAGCCCTCAAACGCAGCTTTGATCGATGCTTGCGTACGCTTCAACAGAGAAGGGAGCCCTATGGCAGGCGACATCTCGACCAAACCGGTAATAACATGGACCAGTGTTCTGCAAGCACCACTGTCGCAAAATCCGGCCGGTAAGCTTGGGGCCTGTGTCATGTCAAGGAGCATCTCCAGACCGCCAGAGGCGAGGAAAAGCTCCTTGAGGTTTGAGTTGAGGAGATACGAGTCCAGGAAACTGGCAAGGGCCTGGTAATAAAGCGTGATACCGTCCCTGTCGGGCTTGGACACCTCTGGCCCTGCTGTCGCAGTATCCGGCACATTCGCCTCAACAACACCCGTCATAACCACATCTTCCTCGTCATGGGCGGGGTGTTGCTTGTCTTTGATGATCGATTGTGGTCGTGATGACAGCTGCTCACGCAGAGTGGGATCGTCGATGGCCACATTCTTATTATTGATCGGAACCTTCATGTTAGCTCCCCAGCCATTGAGCTGATGTTTCGTCCTGGCGAGATAGGATACTCTTGCCACCATGTCGACGACTGCGTTGGATAACGGCCCCCGAAGCGATGGATGATGACGGCCAAGCTCATCAAACTGGCCGCCGAGCGAGGCAGCGACGTTGCGGTCACTCTGCAAGGTCTTGATATGGCGAGGGCTCGAAAATATCTCGAAGAAGCTGTCAAATGCATGAGAGTCCACAACCATCTTGATGCCTGCATTGTTCAGGGAGATGGAGTTGAGGGCGAACGGAATGATGGTCAGTGCTTCGGTCGAGGGAACAATGCCAGTAGCAACCTCCCGGTCGGTTTCAGCAGCAAGCATCTCATCCGTCGGCGGATGGGGGCGCTCGTCCAGGGCGAAAGCCACCGAGTCGTCTTGGTTCTCACTGATTCTATGCCGGAGGGGCTCATCTGAAACGGGATGACCAGTGATAACCTCAAGATATGTTGTGATCATCCCGGACTCGGAGATGGCCGCGAAGCTCGTTGGGTCGTTATTGATAAAATCGGCAAGGACCGTGACGGAGTGTGTCCAAACGACTGCGCCGAACGACTTGATGTTCTCCATGATTGATTTGAGGGTACGCAAGAGGTCGGACTTGTCGGCCAGATTCCGCAGAAGGCGCTCCGAGTTCTGTCCCGAAACGCTATATGCATTGACCATGATGTGGTGAACGAGCTTCAGGAGCCACTTCAGAGTCTGCTGGTGATTGAACGGGATCTCGTAGTCGACCAGCTGTGACTGTAGTTCTGGTTTCGTCCCGCGACCCTCCTTGGCCAAGGCGTGTGCATCAGCTGCGGTTGAGACACAAAGATCAGCTACAGCATCGAGCCCTTTTCCGGAGAAGAAAGCCTGGAACGCTGTAGGATAGGCCCATATCAACCCATCAAGGAAGCTGAGAGCGGTGGAGTAGTTGCGGAGCGCGGAAATGGAGCGCATATTGAGAATCTCGATTAGGATCTCCATCATTCCTGCAGACACCAGCTCGGGGCCGACCCTAGCGGTTGTGGCCAGATCCATGGCGAAGATGAGAAGAGCATTCCGCCACTCTTCGATCTCGGTCATTTTGTCACCGTCGATGCCTTCGTCCACCTTCATGCCTGCGACGGCTTTTCGAACGACGTATAGAAGGATGCCGTGGCCGACGTTGACATTGAGGGCGGAGAGTATGTCGCTGGTTCTCGTTTCGAACATGGAGATTGGGTTGAGAAGAGAGAACGCCACTGTTTGCAGCCATAGTGGTACGGAGTTCGAAGCCTCTGCGGGCGGGTGGATGAGCTCGGCCAGCTGGTAGGTGAGCTGGAAGCGTCTGGTCTCATCGCTATCCTGACGCAGTATGTTATTGACAAAGGTCGCCTCGTCATGGATATACGCCAGGTTCGTGATGGCGAGCAGGCGAATGGCGAGCATCTTTTGACGGGTGTCGGACGAGTCGATCAGGGCCTTGGCGACCCTGAGGCGGTTGAGAATTTCATACTTGGTGGTGTCTGGGGCATCGTGGGGGATACGTGAAAGTAGGTCATATATGGACGTCTGCGCAACGGCCGACTGGGGTACGTCGAATGTCTTTTGGCCGGAACCGACAGGTTCCTCAGACGTCCCGCTTGTGGCCCTAGCACCCAGCGGCGAGGTGTCATCGCCAGGCACGCGACTAGGCCTGGATGTGGAGACCGGCTGGTTGTGACTGGTGGTGCTTCGCCGGAGAGGGGTCGGTGTGCCAGGGGAATTTGGGACGTTCTGTGGCCGGTCCGAGAAGCCGGCGGCCGGTTGAGATTGTGGTTGCGATCTCGGGTAGTATGTGACCCTGACATCCCCCCATCCCGTCCAATGTGAATTGTCGGCTGTGGCAAGAGTGACAAGGTCGTTGGCATACGACACAGAGTGGCTCTTGTTCGATGTGGTGATGGCCTTGTCCTTGCCCTTTGACGCGGATCCGGGGGCTCCTGAAAGTCCCTGATCGGGATACCTGACGATTGGAGTCTTGATAAACGGAGCGGAAAGCTCCTGGACGCGGTTGAGGTCAATATTGTAATGGCTTTGGAGAAGGGTAGAGCTCAGATGGTGCTGCCGAGGCCCAGCCCTCTTTACTGAAGCTTGGTATCTCTGAGCCAACTCGGAGCCAACCCACAGGGTATCATAGAGAATAGAGAGGTCGGTCGTGTTGAGGATGTCGTTTAGGTGGGAACTACTCGAGTATATACTTCTGTTGCCGCAGTGGTTCAGCAGCATGCGGGTGAAGCGGAGCACGGCCCGAACCAGGTCCGAGTCGCCGTCCTGGCCAAAGCCCTGCGACTTGAGCTGGTCATGGGTGAAGGCATCACTGCAGTATTCTATAGCGTCGTCCGATCTTGTGAGCAGCTCCGTGCCAACGTCCCGCATCTGCGGGCCATCGCCGAGCTTGTAGACGGCGCAGAAGCGCTCAAGGATGTTGTCGAATCGGTTGAGCAGAGGAATCCAGTGATGGAGATCGCCGCGGGGAAAAGGCCAGGTTTGAGGAAAGTCCTCGAGATGCGCCGGAAGCAGAGGTAGTGCGATCTCTGCCCCCTTATTTACAAAGGTTTCGATGCCGGGAGACTATACAGGTCAGACTTGCTTCAGGGCAGCTTCAGTTGGGACCTACCAGGGTTTCTCGGTGTTTTGTCTGCACAATTTTCGTAATCTTCACCATCTTTGCAGCCAGCGGCAAAGCCGCGATACAAAATCTTTGATACTCCTCCCGCCCGTTATGATCGCGCAGGTAGTGCTTTTTGATTCAATTCTGTTGTGATCGAGGAAGCTAGCGCGCCGTGCCAGTACGTGGCGCAGCGTGTATGGATGGGTGATGACGGGGACCGAAGTTCAGTTGGTTGTGTGTTCAAGATGAGATTGTGAGGGTTGATATTTTGACTCCAGCTGGGAAGGTGAAGGCAACGGGTGGGTGGGTCTTGCGTAATCAGGCAGGTACAGCGGGGTGGCGCGGCCCACTTATTAACATCTCTCTGACAGGAGGCAGCACCTGCCAGGAAATCAGATTACCCCACCATCGAGTTGGGACAGCAAACCTAGTCTACGTAAGTTGTTGGTAATGCATATATTCTACTCTGAATAATAGAATAATAATCCTATCATATCTACTATAACCACTATATATTTGTAGTATTTAGCCCGTAGTAACTTGGGGTTGGAGAGGTGTTGGTAGATATGACGCAGTCCACGACAAATATCCTTCAAACCGATAGCAGAGATGATGCAATAAGGCCATGGCACCTACGCACAGAATATGTAATTTATCTGCCATCTTGGTGGCAACGGCCGCGGACTAAAGTTTTAAATTTGACACAACGCCTCTAGGCATCTCGCCAGTATCTATCTAGTATCTTGATTATCCGTGGTCGGTTGTCCAACAGCTCCATCGCCGGGCCCGTTGCGCCTTGGTGATAGCGGGAATGATCAGCCGATGCCGGGTGCCGCTCCCAAGTACGTACCAGACATATAATTCCCAAGGACATCCTGCCATGGTTTGGCAAATGATCAAAGTTGCAGGCTTCAAGCAGCACGAGGCCTTGCACACCGTAAATTGTGTCGCGAGCTGGATCAGTTGTTTGTCTGCTGAGTAGCCTCGCCGTCATCACTATGCCTTTGAACCATTGCTTTCAACTAAGATCCAAATCTGGTAGGGCTGCTCCGCTCCCCAAACCAACCAACCATCTGTCTAGATATGGGGTATCAGTCCATAAGGTGGCAGGCCGAAAGTCCAGTCCGTTTTCTCAAGACTTGCTGACTGAGATTTCAATATCCATATCGCTGGAATGTGGGTGGCTTCATGCTTTCTGGCAAGACGAGACAGCGCCTTGTCTCGTCTGAACGCGCCTGGTCCGGATACAGCTTGGATACAGACGTGGCCGAGAAAGGGGAATCCAGCAAATGTGCGTGGCTAGGAGGAACAGCAAATAATAACGGTGAAGGGCGGGGCGAACACGTTCTGACTTGTGTGCTGCATATGAGGAAGGCGGGGAAAGGGGGTTGTGTAAAGTGTCAAGGGATGGAGGAGGGGATAACTGGGCTGGCTCTTGCTTTCTACCCAATCGATGCGAATATTTAGTTTCTGCAGTTCCTTCATCCTGTGACGACAGGCTGGTAGGAACTCAGAGGCGACGCGCGCCTTTGGTGATTGATATCTGGACCTAACAAGCGCTAACGTTTCTCCCTTTCTCGCGATCCATCTTGCTGGCTGGGGAATCGGGTAGGGAAACATCGAAAACTCCAATATCAGACTCAACATCACAGCAATTTGAATGCAACCGCAGCAGCACCCCCTGCAGGAACCGTCTTGCCAGTTCACCCGCTACTTAAGTCTGTATGCATCGCCAGGCTTCCCATGGTACTACCCTGTCGACTTATTACGAATTTACGAGAGCACAAGTCAAGTCACAAAAACAACAATCGGCATCGGCAATGATTCCTTGACAACAACAAAGAAATTCTCGTGCCTATAGATAGATAGATATAGCTTCATCGACAGAGGCTCGTCCACGTCGAGCAACCAACCCATAATCGGCGTGGTTAAAGATTATCCAGGCATTGTTTACTCGTCCAATAACTCGCCAACCAGAACGAACCGAGTACTTGCTTGTCCTGCACCTCGCTGCATCCAACCGGGGCCTGACTGGCCTCGAATTCGACCACGACGACCAGGACAAAGCGTACCACGTCCCATTGACCTTGACAGATACGATCCCGTAGCTTTCAGCTGCTCCAATCTTTGACGAAGCAGTCTGCCATCGACTGACACCTTTTGTTCTCCTCTCCGTCCCCTTTCTGATCGACGCCAACATCTCTTACACCCGCCGCCACCCAAGCTGTCCAACCGATGATGACAATGGCAAACACAGCCCACGAGGCACCCTCTCTCCCCGCCGCCGCCCCTGGCCAAGATGGCCATGACCGTAAGCAGTTTTCAGAACCGCCCGCTGTCGCGGTCAATCAAGATTCTGTACGCGTGTCCTATTCAGTCGACTTCTTTTCACCGCCAAGGACCCGGTTTCTAACATCTCACCAGCACTCAGAGTCAGACGAAGGAGATAGATTCGAAGATGCCCCGGACAACTCGTCAATTCGGTCGCGATCATTGACCAATAATACCACCAGCGGCGAGAGTATCCCAGGCCCCAAGGATCTCATCAACGAACGGGACGCCTCCGATAACGGCAGCATCACTAAAGACGAGGACGAGGACGAGGACGAGGACGAACGTGAAAAGGACACGGAAAACAATATGCACTCGGAAGAAGGCGACGTCCCTGAAGCTATGCCTGAGAATGACGATATCAAGGATGAAATTGGCCGGTCCATCGCAGGAAGTGATGCAAAGCCAGAGGACAAGCCATCGTCGTCACAGTCCCCTCGCCGAATCTCGTCAGCATCCAAAATGGACATTGTCAACCTCGACAACGACGCGGCTCCGCAGCCAGCGCAAGGTGCTGATAGCCCTGGTGGTCACAGGAACAAGCCCAGTAGTACAGATCAGCATGCAGACACCAAGGCGCTTCCTGAAAAGCAATCTGCTACACCTCCACCACCAACCAAAACACTGTCCCTCGGCAGCATCACAAATGCGCTCCCTTCTCTCTCCTGGGGCAGTTCTCAAAGCTCAAACTCTCAACATTCGGCCAAGAGCCCATCCATCACCTCTGGCATCTTCCCTACCTCGACGACCACGCCACAACAAACTCCGACACCTCCCACCGCGACGGCGACGCCGGCGCCCAACACCCGAAAGCTCACGAGCCCGTTCTCATGGCTGTCCAGGACCTCCTCTTCAGCACCGAAAGAGACACCGTCCCCTCCTCAGCCCGCACCCAGGCGGAACACGACCAGCTCAGTCGCCACCATGACGAGCAACCCAGAGCTTATGCTGGGCCGCTTGGCCGAGGATAATGACACAGACCTTTCCAACTACAACCCCATCCGGAACAGTCTCAAAGATCGCTTTCAACTGCTGAGGAAACAGTCAGAGATCCCTGCGACCGATGCGGAGGAAGAGCCTTTGGGAGCCCGCGCCATTACCGGCATTAAAAATGCAACTCTGAGCTTGGGAGTCACGACTCTGCCGAACGAGGATGACAACGCGTCTCAAAAGCCCCCATTGTCACCAGTTCCGCCAAGCCCAAACCCTTCTCTTGCGCCAGGTACAGCGGTCGGGGTCGAGTCCGGGCCATCGGCCATGTCTGAAGGAACCGTTGACTGGGATCTGTGGCAGGCAGTCGTCTATGAGGGCCCCGCCGCCGTTGCCCGGTCAAGCGCCGAGGAGCTCAACCGTGCGATCGCCACAGGCATCCCCAGCGCCATCCGTGGTGTCATCTGGCAGGTACTCGCAGAAAGCAAGAATGATGATCTTGAAATCGTGTACAAAGAACTCGTGACCAGGGGTACCGACAAGGCAAAATATCGTCACAGCCACAGCACCACCGTGAGCGTCGCCAGCAACGGTCATCTCAGCATCCAGAGCGACCAACCGGTGACATCCTCCGCATCTTCTATAACCTCTGACTCTGGCGCCAATGGCGTGTCGACGCCATTGAGCGAGAAGGCCGCCGAAGCTGCTGCCAAGGCCCAAGCTGCCGTAATCGCTGAGCGGAAACGCAAAGAGAAGGAGGATGCTGCTACGTTGCAAAAGCTCGAGAAGGTGATTCGACGGGATATGGGAACCCGGACCAGCTACTCCAAGTATGCGGCGGCTGAGGGGCTACAGGACGGCCTTTTTGGAGTTTGCAAAGCCTACGCCCTATTCGACGAGGAAGTCGGATACGCCCAAGGCATGAACTTCCTCGTCATGCCCCTCCTTTTTAATGTAAGGCACCACCAACCAGGTTTGCTGCAATACCCACACTTTCGAGGCTAACGCTGCTCCAGATGCCCGAGGAAGAGGCTTTTTGCATGCTTGTCCGACTTATGAATCACTACGGCCTACGCGACTTGTTCATCAACGAAATGCCCGGTTTGCATATGCGCCTATATCAGTTTGAGCGACTGCTTGAAGACTTCGAACCTGCTCTCTACTGCCACCTCCATCGTCGTCACATCTCGCCCCACCTCTACGCCACTCAGTGGTTCCTCACGCTCTTCGCGTACCGATTCCCCTTGCAACTCGTCCTTCGCATCTATGACTTGATTTTCTCCGAAGGCCTTTCCGCTATCCTCCGCTTCGGCCTGGTCCTTATGCAGAAGAATGCCTCTACGCTGCTCGCGATGCATGACATGCAGCAGCTGACGGGCTTCCTCAAGGAAAAGGTGTTTGACGTTTATATCGACAAGAGCCCCAGCGCAGGCAGCATCCTTGAAAACGGCTTCTTTGGCAGCTCAAGCTCAAGCCTCGACAAGGAGGTTTACCATGCCGATCAGCTTGTTCGCGATGCGTGTGAGATCAAAATTACTCCGCGGATTCTCAAAACATACACCACCGAGTGGGAGGAGAGGACAAGAGCCGAGAAGGAGCGTGAAGCCGAGTTGGAGAGCCTGCGCAACTCCAACGCCAGCTATGCTATCCGCATGCGGAAGCTGGAGGAACGCATCGAGGCCGTCGACCACGAACAGGCTGCGCTCGCCACTGAGCTGGTCCATACCAAGGTAGAAAACCAGGAGATCAAGGACGAAAACGAGGGCCTGCGTGGCCAAGTCCGCGAGCTGCGCAACGTGATTGAGAAGCAGCCGGTTGAACTCGAACAGGCCTGGCAGGCGGAACGTGATGATCTCATAAAGAGAAACACAAATGTGCACGAGGAGAATCAACGGCTGGAGAAAGAGCTGGCCGACTTGGAGGAGGAGCTCGTGCAGACAAAGCTTCGCTATGCCGAGGTTGGTACAAGAGACAACCACTCAATCAATCAGTCACTGACGAAACGTGTTGCATATAGCTCGACTCCAAACACGAGACGCTGACTCGCAGGTGGACGGACCTCAAGAAGCAATTTGCCTAAACGATACGAAAACATATTCACTCGCATCCGACTCGTGACGGCCTTGGCCGCTGCGGCCCTATCCTCGCAAGAGTTATCATCACCTTCCCGGCTGCTCGGTGTCTGAGGCCAAGTATAACGGATGTTCCGACGCATGAGAACGAGAAAAAAGCAAAAACCCATGACTGCATATATAAGACGGAAAGAGAAGGCATTCTGTGAAGCTCGGGTCAATCTGGGCGCCTGGACTTGGAATGAGCGTACCCTTTTTGTTGGCCGGCGCAGGTTATAATAGAGGAATGAATGGATTAACAATGGAACCCGGTATGACGCACCACTGGTACTTTTTAAATACAAGATTTTTTTTGATGGCTGCACATTGCCTATCTATGATTATCTACAGGTAGATGGCGTAAACACGGCGTGGACATGCATCAGACTTGACCCTGGTGAATTGTTTTCAGATCCTCAACTTTGCCATTGTCCTATGGAGTCGAGAAGCATCATCTTTCTGATGCTCATGCCGGATATGCCATGAAATTCCAATCCCGAGAACACCAGACCAAGAGCCACAGTCCGTCCTTGCTCCCACAACTTCTTCCCTGAACCTTGAAGTCTTTTTTCATCCGCCCCTCTACTTGTGCTGGATCTTGCGCTGGTAGAAAGCCAGCTCCTCGCCCTCAAGAATGTACCCGTCGCACCGGCCAGACTGGCCCGGCCGGCTGGAGATGATGGCGTACAGGCGACCAGCATCGAACTGCTTCTCGATGACATTGGCGATCTTGCCGCCGGCAGCGACACGCTTGGCATGCTTCTTCTCGACGGCGCGGCTCTTCTTGACTTCCTCTGTCTCGACGACCTCCTCGCCCTCCTTGGGCTTCTGCGGGCGTTTCTTGCCAATGTGGACGCCGTAGTGGGCCTCGTACCATTGGCGGAAAGGAGCAGCATCGATTTGGATGACGGCGCTCTTGGTGAGGGTGTTGGTGCGGACGAGCTCGTTGTTGGACGGGTGGTAGACGACGCCAATGACACGGGTCTTGCGCGTGATGCCCTCGGAGCCCCAGGCGAAATTGCCCGAGTCGAGGCGGAGGGCACGGTACTTGTGGTTGCCGCCGCGGGTGCGGACGACGTGGATGCGCTTGGCACCGATACGTGTCTTGGACTCTTGACGTCCGGCCTCGAAAGCGCGCTTCTTCCCTGTCGTGAGAGCGGAAAAGGTCAGAACGTATGGTCTTGCCGTCAAGGCAAGATCGCATACGGGCTTTCGGGCATTGTTCACATTATGGAGGACGCACGGTAGTGAGCACGCTTTGCGCCAGAGGCGGAGCGCTTGTGGCGAGAATCTCTGGAGATACCCATGACTGCTGTTTCTGATTGTTGCAGAAAGGCAGTCGTCAGCTTTGTGGTTTCAACCTGGAGCGGAGGGGTTCGGGCAAGGACAAGAAGTGGCGAGCGAAGAATGCTTTTCCAATATCTTACCTGATGATAGAGGCGGTCACCAGCGCAATCGAAGGTTTGTCGTGGGGGCGGTCGAGGTGTTGAGGATGGGAAATTTTCAGAGGACAATGATGTGAGTTTTCGAGTTGTGCGTTGGAATGGCACTAATTGTGGGGTGGAGGTACGTACCTGAGTAGGGCTTATCTACGAAAACGCACCAGAAAAGTGTACCCAGAGAGATGGTTTGAGTAGAGGCCGATAACTTACTACGATCTGGTATATATTATCTGTCAATTACTGTTAGCACAGGGCTGTTTCCAATGTAATTATTTGTTCGCGATTCTCATGGGAATAAACCTTAGGCTCAAGACGGTGTATCCTCGATGCGTGGAGGCTGCTTGCAACCTCATGAATAACCTCACGTGATCTGAAAACCGCATTGCTCGAGAACGGCATGAAAGTCTTGATCTGGTGTTATACCATTTATGTATACTGATAGAAAAGTAAAAACTCATCGTCGGTCGGCATTCATGCAGGTAGATGTTATCTTGCCAACAAGCTCTCAAACAGGAAATCAGACACGCCATCCTGAAATTACGACATCTATCCGTATGGCTTCATTGGCTTCAGTTGCAATTGTCTAGTTGCAATTGTCTCTGCCCAAACATTTCTGTCCGGAGCATCCTAGCTGGCTGGTCTTCCAGTTGACGATAGCACCTCTGACGGGATAGATACGTTTGCTCTGCGAAAATCTCACGTCGAGTTGTCCCTTCTTACGTAGACCTGCAGCCTATTATATTATTTTCGGTTTATTCTGATAGTAGATGATAGTCATTCGTTATTATACAAATTTTTATTAAAAATTGATCATAAGACGCGGTACCCACTGTCTTGGACGAAGTATATAATAAGGAGTTATCGACTCTGATCTGGAAACGGCTATAACTTAGTACTCCGATAAGTAGGAGCGTATTTATAAAACTAATATTTAAATATGCTATATCGAGTAAGATAATCCTTATAAGCTGCCTGGCTTATAGCAGCCGCCAAGACCCTGAAGAGCTGACTCGACGTTCGATCTGATTATCGATGTTAATATAAACGATTCCTAAAAGTTCTATTTGATTTAAAGAAATAATAAAATATAGATAAATTGTGGGACTTAAACTTTGAGAGCTATCGAAGTATCCCTTTTATGGGACCCGTTCAAAAAGCTATTTGATACGAATAAATGATACGCGAATAAATGTTGAACCAGAAAAACTCTGAAACGCAATACTGACGGATGGTATCAAAGTTAAATAAAATCCACGAACCTTCTACGAACACCAGTAAAAAGAAGAAGCATAGACAATCAATTAACGAGCGACATGTGACCTCTGATGGGTTAGCATGAAGAGGAACAGAACCTTATCGGGGTAAGTCTTTTAATGAGTATATCGGTGCATTTTATATGAGTAACTATCAACACAGTGGTGGGGTTGGGTCTTGAATAAGAAATTTCTAACCAGTAGCCATGCAAGATAAAGTCAGGCGACTACCGTTATTATTTCGCCAGAAGCACAAACAAGACTCACCTTACATCTACACATAAATTCCCACTTTCTCCCTTTCACCATTTATTATACCAGCACCGGTTACTGAGCTTCAAAGACAGAGGATATCACGTCTTACTGTATTTTTATCGTGGCCTGGGTGCAAAATCTATCCGGCTATACGCATATTTAATTATAAATAACATACCAGCAAAGTCGCCACGATAATGGAAAATAGCGTATCGACAGAGACCACCTCCCCCCATCGGAACTGCCCTGAAGGCCAGCGTCAGGCGAGGGAGTAGCCAATCGGCCAACTCACGCCCGGAAATTTGATGAACAGTCACCTGTACAATCGCCAGTCCTCACCACAAGTCACTAGGGTTGAGGACCCAGTGGAGGAGATCACCATGTCGGAAGCACACCTGCCACTAGGCAGTTAATTCTCGAGAACGAGACGACGACGCCGAACATCAGAATTGCGTGCCGAAACCGCTATCGGCAACATCTCGAAAGAAAGTTGAGACCTAGTTCAACGAACAATATAGTGATTCGCAGGACCATATGCTACGTGTCTTACAACAACACATCTCCAGTCTTGATCAGGTTTACCAAATGTACGCATATGCAGACGATCTTGTCGATACAGTGTGCTTCCTGAGGGAGTGTCGCTCTGTTACATATCTTAATGCGGTCAGGCGCACTGGCCAACAAATGCGAGAGGTGTCGGGCCAGCAAGCGCATGCAAATAGGATAAGGCAGTTAATTCACGAGATCGAGACGACGACACCAAGCTTCAGGCTCGGGCTTTCCGAATTACCTCGGGGCTCGCCGAATTTTTATAACAAGGATGAAAAATAAATGTGGAAACAGTGGCTTAGTTCAGGAGATCAAGGCCACAAAAGATGGAGGAAAAGCAACGGCAAACACAAGTTGCTTGCTGTCATAAAAGGTCGATAGGCCTCGATACGCTTATTTACAGTGTGGGGGTCACAACCCACCTACCAATCAATCAAATGGGCATAAAAACAGTAAAACTAGTGCCGTTTCGAAGGTAAAGCGCCGCTTTACCTGCGAGCTGACCGAGTTCCAGAGCTACAATCTCGAGGCATATTATCGCACAACAAAGCGAGCATGAAACATTACTTCACTGCCTCGTGCCGGCGCAAAAAGCTTCTATCGGCATCTAGGAACTGGGTGATAATGTTATCTTGGTAACTATTTGAGAATTCATAGAAGTTGGACTGCAGTGAATTGGAAGGAAGAGATAGTAACTATTCAAGGGCCTCTCAGTGCTGTATTCATTGCTATCGTGAAGGAATCCTGCTGACCTGACATGATATGAACCGTGACACTTTGTAAGCAGTCATGCTTAATCTCGGGGCAACAGTGGCACTGGTCCAAGTTTCTTTCATGCAGTGTGATTATCCACCGATCCTTGTCTTTTGTGATATGTTATAGAAGGTGTCTGATGGCTTGATACTATGGTAAGATGGCGTCGTTTCGTTATTAAGAGATATGGTATTTATTGCAAGAAATACTATGACAACTCCACAAATGGCCTCAATATTCATAGAAGCGGGATGTCAATCCCCAATACCGAAAGCTCGTAGATTAAAACGCTTCACATATTATCACGTATCCCAGCCAAGAGAAGATGGCTTTTAGTCCTCCATATTATGGCAAAGAAAAATCACGATGCCGTGAGGTGGTGGACAAGATATATTCAAGGTACTTCAAACGCGGGCGTCGGATAGATGGCGGCTGCGAATCAACAATAATCGCATGTCATCTCCTGACAAAGGTCCCAGAACTCGGCCGCTCGGCCGGACCCTCCGTCCTCCTTGGGCTTCATGGCGTCGAGAAAGTCCGGCCGCATGGCAGACCAAATCCTGCCCCAAGGAGCAACGAAGCACCCGTTCTTCTCGAGCGTGATGTCTGGCGACATGGCGGCGTAGAGCTGGGTGTTGGCGGCCTGCTCGGGTTTGTGCAGCAGCGGCCACGCGAGGTAACGCAGCCACGGCGTGTGGCGGAAGAGGTTGGTTGAGGCGGCGCCGGGATTCAGCGACACGCTGACGATGTTGGAGGGGCCGGCGCGGCGCGCGAATTCGGATGCGAGGAGTATGATCCCGGTCTTGGAGTTGATGTAGTTTCGTGTCCTGTCCCTGGGAGGGTTGCGGATCTCGTCGATGACGAGGACCTGGGGAGGGGCGGAGAGCTCGGCTGATTGGCTGCTGGCCCAGACCACGCGGACAGAGGCGGGAGGTGCGTCGGAGGCAGTCTCTTGGAGCAGAGGCAGCAGGAGCTGGGTGAAGAGAAACGGTCCGAGACAGTTGGTGGCGAGCTGCAGTTCGAATCCCTGCTTCGACACGCTGCCGACTGGAGGCTGCGAAACGCCGGCATTGTTCCAGAGGACGTGCAGCTTGGTCTCCTTGGATTTGAAAGCTTCGGCGGCGGCCTTGATGCCGGACAAGTCATCAAGGTTGAGTTGCAAAAACTCAAGGCTGCCGCTGCCGCCCAAGGGCACAGCGGCCTGGATGGCCCTTATTGCCTGCTGTCCTTTCTCCTCGGAGCGTGCCGTGATGTAGACACGGCCATTCTTCCGGTAGAGGAGCTTGGCCAGTTCCAGGCCGATTCCGGATGTGCCGCCCGTGATGAGAAACACCCTGCCCTCTTGGGATTCCACGTCAGCGTCGGTAAACGAAGGCGTAGGGGGGAAAAACTGGGACCATTGGACACCCATTCTGCGAGAGGACAACTGAGGGAGATGAGGAGGAAACGATAGCGCTGACGCGGCTATTATACATACCTGTTTAGAAATATGAACTAGTCTGATAAAGGCAAACGTTATAGAGATTGGTCTAAGCTTTAAGTTACAGTTTGATAGTCTACAGCTAATAAAGAGCGCAACTGCTGACGGCTGGCTGGTCATGGCGATAATCTGGGGGAAAAAGTTGAGTTGACGACAAAGTTGCCCCTCCCCAAGATCCGATATATCTGCCAGACCAGACCGGCACCATGGAAAGCGACCGCGCAGAAACAGATCTTGGCCTTGCCGCCGACATTGAAGACATGCAGATTCGCGATGATGGGTTGCCAACGACGGACGCAGGCAAAACCCCCAAGAAGCGATTTATAGGCCGGCGTGCAGCAGCAGCAGCAGCGAGCGCAACCTCGAACACTGCCTCGAATACTGCCTCGAATACTGCCTCGGTCGACGCCCCGAAAGCGCGCCGGCCACCCCGTCTGCTCAACCAAGTCCCGCCCGAACTGCTTGCCGACCCGTCCCTCAAAGAGGCGCTGTCATTGCTCCCCGCAAACTACAACTTCGAGATGCCCAAAACGATTCATCGCATACGGACGATGGCGGCGCGGCGGGTCGGCCTCCAGCTCCCCGAAGGGCTCCTCCTCTTCGCCACGACCCTGGCGGATATCCTTGCGCAGTTCTGCCCGAGCCTCGAGGAGCCGCCGATCATAATGGGCGACGTCACGTACGGCGCGTGCTGCGTTGACGACTACACGGCGAGGGCGCTGGGGTGCGATCTGCTGGTGCACTATGCGCACTCCTGCCTGGTGCCGGTGGACGTCACCAAGATCAAGACGCTGTACGTGTTTGTGGACATTGCGTTGGACACGAGCCACCTGGTGGAGTCGCTGGCGAGGAGCTTCGAGGCCGGCAAGACGATGGCGCTGGTGGGCACGATACAGTTCAACGCGACGATCCACGGGGTCAAGAGCTCGCTCGAGAAGGAGGGCTTCAGGGTGCTTGTGCCCCAGATAGGCCCGCTGAGCAGGGGCGAGATCCTGGGGTGCACGTCGCCGCGGCTGAGGGAGGAGGACCAGGTCGACCTGATATTGTACCTGGGAGACGGGCGCTTCCACCTCGAGAGCGTCATGATCCACAACCCGACGCTGCCTGCGTACCGCTACGACCCGTACTCGCGCAAGCTCACGCGCGAGACATATGGGCACGGCGAGATGCAGGACGTGCGGCGGCGGGCCATTGACGCGGCGCGCGGCGCCAGGAAATGGGGGCTCATCCTCGGCTCCCTCGGCCGCCAGGGCAACCCGCACACCATGGGGCTGATTGAGAGGCGGCTCGCCGACAAGGGCATCGGCTGGGTGAACCTGCTCCTGAGCGAGATCTTCCCGGGAAAGCTGGCGCTCATGGCCGACGTCGAGTGCTGGGTGCAGGTTGCGTGCCCGAGGCTGAGCATAGACTGGGGGTACGCCTTTCCACGCCCGCTGCTGACGCCGTACGAGGCGCTCGTGGCGCTGGGCGAAAGGGCGGATTGGGGGGGAGGGCCGTATCCGATGGACTACTATGGCAGAGAGGGGCTTGGGAGGACGCAGAAGCCTCTGGACGAGAACGAGGCAGAATAAACCGTTCAAGAATAACGTATACGTGATAGACGTACGTGACAGACGTGACAGACGTGACGTTCCCTCGCTCGTCCTGGAGGGAGGGGGGCACAGCAGCTTGATTTCCGTCCATTCGCTCTTCTCGTTCTGATCTCGTTCCCGACGAGACGGGACTCGATCGGATTGGACGGGTTCGTTGATCAATACGATACGCCCAGCCAGCCAAGTACGTACGATACGAGTCGGTCGGTCGGTCGGTCGCTTTGCCCATTGATACAACGTCAATACATAGCAAGTCCAGTGCCAGCAGCACGGTGCGAGAGACTGTGGGATTCGCTTGTTGTCACCTGCCCCCCAACTTTCTTTCTTTCTCGACAACTTGATCCTCGATACACGTTACGATACACGTTGGACTAAGATACACGTTACGATACACCATACGATCCACAACACGATACATCATACAATACACCAACGATACGCCTCGCCGACGGCGGGATCGGAACCAAGATCAAGAACCGCCCCCTTTCCATGCCTGGCCAGATCTGAGCCGGTCGGTGCCGTCGAGGACCACCCGTCGGTCCAGTCCTGGTCCTCGCGGGAAACCAAAAAAGCCTCGTCGCAGCCGGCCGCGGGAAAAGGCACGTCCAGCCCAACGCCCAAGGAGCAGAGCAGAGCACACGGAGCACACGGAGCGCCCAGGCGTGCAAGTCGCAACCCATGTCTTCGGAATCGGCCCACTCGGGTCTGCGTCTTCTCGACTCGCCCACGCCAAGGCCAGACGAGACGCCAGACGACATCTCAGTCTCCAGCAGCGCCCCCCACCGCCATGGGCTTGGGATCAAGACCGAGGCACGCGCAGAGCTGGCCGCGGATGGCGCCGCCTCGCCTGCCACCGACGATCCTCCTCTCAAGAAACGCAAAACGGGCCCGGGGTCTCGAGGCGTCGCCAATCTGACTCCCGACCAGCTGGCCAAGAAGAGAGCCAACGGTACGTTGTTCAAATCACACGTCTTCCACAGATGACGCTATACAACCCCCCCCCACGTCGTGTTCGATCGACGATTTGACTAACTCCCTCTTCCTCACCCGCTCCCTCCCCCCTCCTCCCCCTTCCTCTCTCTTCCGTCCGCCTTGCCACAAGAAAAGATCGCGAAGCACAACGTGCCATTCGTGAGCGCACAAAGGCTCAAATCGAGAGACTACAGACACGCATCCATGAACTCACATCGATGCAGCCGTACCAGGAACTCCAGGCCGCAGTTAGAGCAAAAGAAAAGGCCGAGCAGGAAAATGCCGATATCCGCAACCGCCTCGCAGCGGTCATGAGCATGCTGCAGCCCATCGTCGCTCGAGGAGGAGGAGGAGGAGGAGACCCCATGACGCCGGCAGCCGTGTCCGGACCACCTCAGCAGCCTCCCAGAGACGTGCCAGCTTCGGCATTGTCGCCGCCTCAGCAGGCCCAGACACCGCAATCCCCGGTGCCAAATCCTGCCACACATCATCATCATCATCATCATCATCATCATCATCAACAACAACAGCAACAACAACAACAACAACAGCAACAACAGCAACAGCAACAGCAACAACAACAGCAACAACAGCAACAGCAACAACAGCAACAACAACAACAGCAACAGCAACAACAGCAACAACAACAACAACAACAACAACAGCAACAACAACAACAACAACAACCAAGCCTCCCGCCGCAGCCACCGCCACCTGCCCCGTCGGTGGCGCCTCTGCCTCTGGCGCTGCATCCCTCGACGCCTTCGAGCACGGCATCTCCCACGTCTCCTGCCGCCTCCTCGATACACCAAGAGCTCACCTCGCGTGCGTCGATGCTCGCGGGCACGCGCCCGCCTCCCATGGGCCCCGAGCAGATTGCTCTCCAGCAGATAAAGCAGCTTGAGCGCCAGGGGCGTGACATGTCCCAAGGGCTCGAGTTTATCAGCCGTAGCACCAGGGCATATGGGGACGACTACTCGGAGAGAGAACGGCTTGGGCTCGAGTTCCTGCTTGGCCACACCCAGCGGGTCCCGGGACTCCATGTGGGCGTCGACGGCGCCCAGGACTCGCCGGCGTACAGCCACGTGCCGATGAAACACGATGTGTCGGCGGCAACGTCGTCGCAACAACAACAACAGCAACAACAACAACAGCAGCAGCCGCCAGCTCATCCTCCCCTCCCTGTCGGCACAAGGTCGCGGCAGGCGACGGCCATGCCACGTTTTCCGTCGCCAATCTTGAACAGCCAGCACCTGCACGCGGCCGCCCAGCACCATCCTCTTGTGCAGCCACACGCGCCTCACGTCTCGTCTGCACAAGTGTTTCCCCGCTCGCACACGACCAACAACAACATGATGGCCATTGCGCCGCCGCCACGGGCGTCGTCGTCGCCTCTGTATGCCATCCAGCACAACGACAACGACTATGCCATGCCCATCCTCAACTGCAGGCCCACATGCCCGCTGGACTCGATCCTGCTCGGCTTCCTGGACGAGCGCCGGCAGCGCGCGCAGGAGGGCATACCCATCGAGCAGATAGTCGGGCCGAGGCATCCGTCGGTGCGGTCTCTTCTCAACAACGCCGTGTCGCAGTACTCGCACCCGCTGTCGCGCGTGCTCACCGACATCATCGCCACGTTCCCCGACCTCTCGGGGCTTCCCGAGCGCGTTGCCGTCCTGTGGACCATGTTTGCGCTCCTCAGGTGGCAGGTCGAGCCCACGCGCGAGAACCACGCTCGCATCCCGGAGCCCATGGTTCCCTTTGGCGACCAGCTCACGCTGCCGCATCCTGCCTGGATCGACCACATAGCCTTCCCCCGCATGCGCCAGCGCATGATTGCCCACAGCGTCGAGCTGACCACCAAGCTTCGCCGCCGGGGCGAGGTGGCGCCCGACGCCTTTGTCGAGCAGTACACCCTCGAGGAGTTCTTCATCCCCTTTACCCGCACAATTTCGGTCAACTGGCCGTACCTGGATACCGACTGCCTGCTGCAGGCGCCCAACTCGGACGAAGTCATGATCAACCCGGTGTTTCTGCGGCACATTTCGAACCCGGACAACTGGACAATGGGCGACGAGTTTTTGAAGGCGTTTCCGGCTTTGGAGGGCACATACAAGCTGGGCAGAAGGCCTGGGGCGTCGCAGTATCGGCAGTGATGTTGATGCTTTTATTTTTATACATTATTTATTATATGATTTTTTCGGCATCTACGATATCAGAGGCAGTACGTTTTCTCTTGTGGCTGTAGATACACCTATATCTGCATATAATTTATATTTGGCCGGTTGTCGTGCTTACAAGACCGGTATCGTGTTTACAGACAGCGGGCATCGCGTTCTTGCTGTGCATCCGGTTCGTGGTTGAGCCTGATAAACTATATACCACGTTATTTGAAACAAAGTTCAGGCAGACCCCATGGGTAGCGGTTGTGGAAAAGAGGCATTTCTTCCAGGCAAGCCACGAAAAGGCTAAACAGCCATACCCGATATCGTGCATCTGCTCATGTACCGGTACCGTTATAACAAGCCAGGCAGGTACTTGCTTCTCCACACAAAACGGGGGACACGTGGCGTTTTTGGAGAAACCCAGGCGTTTCCGTCGGGTGCATGCCGAGAAAAAAGGTTTAATGGCGAGGCAACTTTGTACACACTTTCGCAGATGAAACTCAAATTTGACGTGGACGATCATGCCACTGGCCCGGCGTTTTGGGCAGGAGGCAGAGAGCCTGACCTGTGTATATTGCATCAAGTGGGTATATGTATATGCCGTCATAGGGCTCCCTTCATAGGTCTCGAATCGCCTAAAAAATGGTACCCAGCGGCTCTGTCAGGAGCGTGGCATCATCCTGTCGAGACACTCTGTCAGGATGCCCTGGCCATTGTGGCAAGACCAATAATGCCCACGATACCGGATTGTGGGTGGGTGTGGCGACGTGGTGTGGTCCTCTTTTTGGCCAGGGGGAAATTTACCGAACAGACCGGCTGTATGACGCCTTCTGTCGTAGCGTATTGCAGCCATCTTTCTTTGCTTGGTTCACGCTCCCACATGCTTGCAGGTTCACACGATTATAGCAGGTGTGGTTTTGTAGAGCACGTTCGGGTTGTTTGTGGACACGTCGCGTAATCTGGCAGTGTAGGGGAAGGAGAAGAAAAAGGAATCCTATGGATGAAAAGCGTATCCTTCCTTCGTTCCCGTTTACCAGCAGCCTCGTGCATTATCCGAGGTAATCCTCAGTACGTCAGTACATCAGTGGCGAAAGTGTCATATGAAATAGATAATCACTCACTGGGCCAAAACGTGCCCCACGGCCACTCTGGCTGCCAAACCAGCAAAAGCAAAAGCAAAGAGCAAAGAACTCTATATGCTGTGACTCACCTGCACCCACAAGTCAGATCTGGAACTGCCGCGCCAATGTTTTGTCGTCGGTGCGCCTGTTCACGTGATCGTCCCACCAATGTCACCTTCCCACGACTGGCGAATCAACGTGTTTGCTGTCAGAGCCAAGTCAGCGCAGCCCAGTCCAGCCCAAACCGAAATCATTTATATACATGTATAGCCCATATAAAAAGGGGGGGAGGGATGTGAAAACCCGGCCAGGCTGAGCAAAAGACACAGAACTTCTTCCTCCGACTCCCCGTCGCCCCCCGACAACCTTGCCGGCAAAGTGGTTCCTCCAGCGGGAGGGGCGACGCCGCGAGCGATCCCGTACTGTGCTGGGGGCCTTTTTTTATTTTTATTTTTTACCTTCCTTTTGGCCTTTTGGCTTTCGTTTGGATTTGGTTTGACGCTTGGATATTTGCTAGTCCTTGCCTCTGCCTCCAGCTTTGGTCTCGTGTTGCTGCTGCTGTGTTCTCCTATTTGCGTCTATGACTCCGAGACGAGAGTTTTACACGCACGGATAATCTTCCAAAGCATATTCACTGACCAAGTCGTCACGAGGCTGGCTACTGATGCCCTTTTCTCTATATATAGGCCTGTCGCCCTCCCCAATTCTGTCTTTTTCTCCAACCTACGAGATAATTCTTCCTCTCTCATCCCCAGTTTCTCTCGTCTCTTTCCAGTGTCTTTCGATTCTCTTACTAGTCTCTTACTAGACTTTTTATATCTCGCTCACGTCTCTTTTATAACTTTTATATATCTCTTCTACCTCCTTCTTTCCTCTTTTTTTCCTCTTTTCTTCCTCTTTCCTTCCTCTTTCCTTCCTCTTTCCTTCCTCCTTTTTTCCTCTTTTTCCCCTCTTTTCTTCCTCCTTCCTTCCTCTTTTCTTCCTCTTTTCTTCCTCTTTTCTACCTCCTTCTTTCCTCTTTTCTACCTCTTTTCACATCTATCCCACCTCTTTACCATCTCTCTCACTCAACACTTTATCACTACCATCATAACCATGAACTCTGTCAACGCTTTCCTTCTTGACTTGGGCTCGGGGGCAGGACACGAACAATATCAATACCAAGCTCAGCAATACCAATACCAGTATCATCAAAAGCATGAGCTCCAGCGACAGCAGAAGCAGCGACAGCTGGTCCTGCCCCCTTCCGCCCCTCCACCCCTCACGTCCATGCCACCACACCCCACGGCAACCATCAATGTCAAAAACATTGACTGCCGGTCCGAGGTCTACATCGAAGGCCTCGTCACCTTCCCGAACCTCCCGGACCGGTTCGAGAGCGTCCACGTCCCCAGGTATGCCCTCGCCCAGCACAAGTACTGGGCCCAGGCCAATGCACACGCCGGCCCCGGTCACAACCAGATCGAGGTGTACGGCGCCGTCGTCGGGGCTTCTGCCGCCGCGTCCCCCGACCGCCTCAGCTACCTCGTCGCCAAGGCCGCCCAGATGGGCCACCCGGCGCCCCGCCAGCATCTCGCCCAGCGCCCGCACGCGTCCCAGCCTGACCCCGCTGTCGAGTTCCTCGACATTTGCGGCCAGGCCTGCCTCGACCGCATGACCAAGCAGGCGAGCCGTGCCGAAAAGGCCGGAGGTAAGAAGATGGACGGCCGCGCCACCAGGGGGGTGGCCGACGCGCCCTGGGGCACAGAGAAGCGCCGAATGGTTACCTTCGGCAAGCAGCACACCCAGGGCCTGCAGCGGTCCGATCCCGACGGCTCGCCCTCCTGGAGAGCCTTCATCAAGATCGGCTGCTACCCGAAGCACTGGGGCGAGGACAAGTGCATCATCATCCTCACCTTTAAGGATGAGCACGCCAACGTCGTCGCCCAGGCCGTCACGCCCCCCATGATAATCACGCACTGCTCCAAGCCAAAGTCCAGCGAGTCCACCCCCGCCGTCAGGCCACAGACGGTGAGGGCTGGCACCAAACGCAAGATGTCGCAGGAGCCAGAGGAGACCTCGCCCTTTGACACCACGGCCGCCAGTGCGGTGGTCGACGCGGCCAGCGCCAGTCTCGGCCACCGCACTGGCGAGTCCTATGCCTACAACGTCAGGGCTACATCCGAGGCAATCTCCGACTTTGACCTTGGCCCGGCCGTCCTCCCGGGCCTCTTTTACCCGCCATCCAGCATTTACACGGCGCCCAGTCTTTACACGGCGCCCAGCGCTGGCCCCTCCTCAGCATCCGGGCCTTCCTTCTGGATGCCGCCTTCTCCTGCATTTCCTGTCGGATTCGGCGTCTCTGGCGATGTTGATACTGCTGGGATGCAGCCACTCTCGCTCCCACAACCACTACCTCAACCGCTCCTACTCCCACTACCTCAACCACAATCACTCCCACAATCACTCCCACAGCCACTCCCGCAACCACTCCCGCAACCACAGCAGCCGCCGCGCTCCAAGAAACCCCGCATCAGCACACCAGGAGAGCGCGCCAAGGCCCAGTTCCGTCGGGTTCGCGGCTTCGGCATGACTCCGCTCAACACGGAGCAGCCCCCATCCCCCCCCGCGAAACCCCAAATTGCCATCCCGGCCAACCGCCAGCCCTTGCTCAGCCCTGCAGCCTTGCCCCAGACTCCCATTGACTACGAAATCAAGATTCGCAGCTACTTCGACTCCCTGCCGGACAATTTCGCCCCTGGCTCCCTATCGCCGAGCCAGACGACGCCCTTGCCGCAGGACCACTCGGTCTTTATGGGCTGGGAAGGCGATACCTGCAGCCCGAGCGCCCAGCAAGACAGCAGCAGTGCCAACGATGGCACCCTGGCCACTCCCGAATTCAGCACCGACTTTGAATCTATATTCTAAAATGTCGGTGCATGAAGCCAAGGCCTTGCAGGGTTGGGTAAGGGTGACGTCCATGGGGGTGGGCGGCGGTTGTAGGTTGCTTGTATACTTGGGGTCTAGAGTATAATGGAGGCTCCGGAGCTGTTGAACTTTACGATTTTTTGGTTACCATGTTTAGAAGACGGTTGGGTTGGTATGGCGTCTTGCTGTGTTATTTGTGAGCTTGGTGGGATATCCGAATATTCTATTAATAATAAATAATTGTTATAATCGGGGTCTGACCTGCTGTATACTTTTGGTTCACAACGAAGGACGTTAATCAACGGGACGGTTAAATTGTAGTCCACATCTCCATGATGTGCATATGCGAGAGAAGCAGGCAACAGTTGAAAATTTAATATCTATAATTTCTCTCTCAAGGCAGACAAATAGCTAAGTAGGCAAACAACAAGCGACAGCTCACACAGGCAAGCCATCCTAACAAGGGACAGCTCACAACAAGCGAAAGCCGTCCTATCCCATTGTATGCTTAGCTGGCTCGGTTTGGGGAAAAGGCATAATAAGTATAGGCGTGGGCGAAGAAAAATACAACCAACACAGACGATTCCGTCGATACATCAATCTCAGGAACGTCGCACGAATGGAACCAACCGCCTTCGTCTTCCCCATCCACACATTCAGTTGTCCTCCCCATCGACAGCAAGCTCAGCTCTCAACGTCTCCCAATCCTTCGGCGCAGAGGCCCAAGATGGGACCACCAGTTTGTACAGTTATACACACGTATCCTGTCGCGACAGACGCCTCCCCCCGACCCCACCACCTGTTTCCGTTGATGACAGGAGTGGCGAGGGAGGATAAAACCCGGAATGCTGATGCTTGACGAACGGAAAATGAGACGGCCGCTGGCGGCGCTGCGGGAACCAGTTGTCCGCATAAAGGCCATTCTTGTAAAGGAAACCCCCCAACCGTGCGTGGCATGACCAGACCAGACCAGATCAAAGCAAGGAAAACGGGACGTGCCAATCCCCCTTTACAACGTACCGACATGTATATAGGAAATAAGCAGCCAGAAAAAAAGTGAAGAAAAGAGGAGGAAAAAAAAACACAACCAGGTTCCGGGTTTTGGATGTCTCGTCGTGAAAGTCGTGAAATGGCATGAGAAAGCGAAGAAGGAAAAAGGTATTCTCGTCATAGCAGTCATGAGAAGTCGTGTCAAACAGAAAACGAGACAAGAGGGCGGGGGCCCCGGGCGAGATATTGAAGAAGAAGAAATAGTAAAGAACCAACGAGTACAGCGGGTGGGGGGCGCCAATATGCTCCTCTCGGCCTATCTTTTGCAGTGCTTCCATCTTTGCTCCTTTCCATCTCCTCCCGCAGTCGAGGCCTGAGAGATTTGCAAACAATGTTTTGCCCACACACCGAACGAACAAGCCTGCTATTATTTCCTCCCTGATTTTACGATCCCCACGCTAAGTGGTATCATCTTTTTCTCTATCTTGGCGCATGGGTAGGTAAGGGAGAGGACACAGCATTTGCGAGACGGTCCGCACGGTCACATTGCCATCTCAACGTCATCGACGCGAACCACACGCACGCTATCGCCGCTCGTCCGGTCCTTTCGATAATACTCGGGAAGTTCTGGCACGGTTGGGATGGCGAGTTTCATGCTGGACACGGTGTAGAGTGAATCGGGCCTGCCGATGCGCCGCGGCACAGCGGACCATCGGTGGTGCGGCGGCTGCATAGAGCTCGCCGACAGCGGATACTGGAGCGGGTTCGTGCTTGGAGGTGGGCCGTGCACCATGATGGGCGGCGGCGCCGGGGTGGAGGCCGAGTACGGGTGGCCCTGTAGAGCCTCGGATCGCGGGCTCGGAGCGCTCGACGTCTTGATACCGATGACGAGTTTGGCCAGCCTGTTGTGCTTGCGGGCGGGGCCCGTGGGCGCGCCCTGCTGCGGCTTGTTCTCCTTGTCGGAGTCGTGGGAGCGGCGCAGGCGGGGGATAGAGAGTTCAACCGAGAGGCGGCTCGCGGATTTGCGCAGCTTCTTGATGGCGCGGCCCATGTCTATCTCGCCGCCGCCGTCGTCGTCGTCGTCGAACCTGCTGACGCCATCGTCAAGCTCGGCGCGCAGGCCGCTGCGGGGGCCAAAGGCGCGCTTGATGCCTCGTGGCGGTGCGTAGGCGTCCATGCTATGGCGGCCAGCGCCCAGGTCGAGTGATGGTCGGGGTGAGAGGGCGAAGCGTGGCGTGAATATGGCCGACGTGGGCCGCGCAGGGCGTTCAAGGTTGACGGAGCGACGCTGAGCGGGCGGTGGAGGGAGGCCTGCCAGGAGGCCGGTGGGAAACGGCCCAGGTTCGGTCCCTATGCTTGGGGTTGAAGGGGAGGAGGCCGGCTGGCGGCGTGCTCGGGCTCCGGGAGGCGGCTGGCGCGTCGACGTGATGGCACGCGAGGCGAAAAAGTCGGACGCCATGAGCTCCTTGTAGCCCTTCATGATCTCTTCTCGCGACGGGCGTACATCCCTGCCGTTGCCGTTGCCGATGCCGTTTGGTGATGGCTGTGGTTGCGGCTCCTGCGGCTGCGGCTGCTCCTCACAAGTAGGGCTTGTCTTGACGTCCAGCGACTGCGATCTCCCCTTGGAGCCGAGAATTGTCCGAAACCCGTCGAACCACGGCTTGGAGAAGAAGGACGCCTTGGCACTGCTGTCTCCAGATGACCCGCTACGCATGGACCGATCCGACATGGTTTCGCCGGCAGCGCTGACAGGCCGGTGGTGCCTGTCGCAGGTCTCGTCTGTCCGCGCACGTTGGATGGCGTGGGGCCAGGGGGATGGTGCGGTGGGAGAGGCAAACAATGGCGAGAGCTCGGCATCAGGGTCCAGGAACTGCGACGGCGGAGCGGCGCTGACACGATCGTTCATGGAGCCTTCCTGGAACCGGCTCCTGCTGCGGGCAGCCGCAGCTCCGCGGGGAGTTTCGGACTGGGCATCGGAGCGGCCACGCAACGGCGGCGGCTGGCGGATGACGGGGACGGAGCCACCCATCTCGGCAGTTGTTTGTCGTTTTGTCGTTGCCTGTCGAGGTGTGTTGTGGGGGATGGGAGCAAAACAGACAAGGCGAGCCGCCTCGGTGGTGGTGCTGTCGCGCGAGAGTTGAGCAAGAGGGAGGAGGAGGGGAGGGGAGAGGAGGGAAAAGAAGGATTAATAGGGATGGGGAAGAAAGAAAGGAAATGACAAGCAGCCAAGTAATAGGATAGGATTGGTTCCCCGGACAGGGACGACTGACAGTTCCGCCGAACGGGCGAACCGACGGGCAAAATTGGCGCCAGATCAATCCCGGGCCCTTGTCGTTTTTTCTTTTGCGGTACGGATAGCTGGTGCCAGACCCGCAGTTGCAGGATTGTGGGGGACGCCCTGTCTCGGATCGAGGGTGGTCGACCGTGTCTTTGAGGCCTCGTCGTATATTGTTTTGTTTTGTTTTTTTGTTCCTGTCGTGTCGTGTCGTGTCTTGTCTTGTCTTGTCTTGTGTATGTGTGTGTGTGTCAATGGGTATTATTTATTGTCTTGGTTATTTCCCTCCAGACGTCTCTGTTCTTATTTTGTCAGTGAAGTGAGCGATGAGAAGAGAGCAGAAATGGCGACGCACACACCGTTTCCCTTGCCTCTGTCATGGGGGTAATTTCACTGCCGACGGCACCGGGATCATGAGAAGCACTCATGGATATGGATGATTGCGTCCGGGGTGCCTTGTGGTGGATGTGGGTGGGTGGATCGAGGAGGCTGCGAAAAAATTTGCAAAAAAAACGGCTTTTGGGGTCCTGGACTTTGTGGTCTTTGGGGTTTTGGCTCATTGGCTGGCTGCTGCTGTTGCTGGGCAGCCGTGGCAGGAGCAGCAACGAACAGAACGCGATGGGCAGGTGCAGTGGGGCGCACACACACTAACAATATTGATTACCTTGGGATGACATGGGCGGCACAGCGCACCAGCCAATGGTGCCAAGGACCGAAGAAGATTTTTCCCCCGGAGCGTGTGAGAAATGTCACGATAATGGGATGAGGAAACACATGTGCTTTGATTAAATTGGTCCTTTGGTATTTTGTACATACAGGTAAACAGAATAGAGGGGGTGTGATGTGCAGGTGCAGGACACAACGCGCAGCAACCAGCAGAGAACGACGGCCAGGGTTTGCCCATGCTCCAGGGTTACGTCCAAGCCCTCCCTCTTTTACGAGTACGGAGTATCTAAGTACGATATCTTGAACCTTCTAGCCCCCTTTTATCAATACTTGTATATAATGTATTCCCCACAAGTATAGGCTTGGCCTGCAGGAACAGTTTAGGAGACAAAGATGATTGCAGAAAATTCGCATGGGGGATTCAGGTCACGGTCTGCTTTGAGTGGTGCCACCAGCTCCTTGGCAGGGGACGATGCAGGCTGGAGCCGCGGTGCATGTTGATCATTGATCTCGAAATAGAGCAGCACTTGTCCGTACATAGGCATATACATATAGATACTCACTTGCGCTTTTTTTTGGCCCATCTACCGACGAATCCGCGTTGACGCGAATTGCTTTTCGATCATGGCCGCGTTCGAGGCACTTGGGCGCGGTATCACGAGATCTATCACCTGCTGACTAAGCGGCATCAGACCGCCTGAGCATTGCCAGATCTGAGTATTGAGCATCGCCAGAAGCAAAAGCAAAGAACCCTTGGGGGAAAAGACGAAAAAAAATACATCATGGCGCCATTCACCATCAAATGGGGCATCATGGCCACCGGCGGCATCGCCAAAAGTAAGTACTTCTCCTCCTCCTCCTCCTCCCCAACTGACCCGCCCAGCCTTCACCAAGGACCTCCTCACCTCGCCCGCCACGCGCGACGTCCATGACATCAGCCACTCCGTCGTTGCCGTGTCGTCCTCGTCGTCGGTCTCGCGCGCACAAGACTTCATCAAGGCCGTGGACGCACCGTCGTCGGCCAAAGCCTACGGCCGTTACGCCGACCTCGTGGCCGATCCAGCCGTCGACATTGTCTACGTGGCCACGCCGCACAGCCATCATTTCCAAAACGCCATGCTGGCGCTCGAGGCCGGGAAGCATGTCCTGTGCGAAAAGGCGCTGACCGTGACGGCCGCGCAGGCAAAGAAGCTGGTCGACAAGGCCAGGGCCAAGGATCTGTTCCTGATGGAGGCCGTCTGGACGAGGCACTTTCCAATCTCCAAAAAGATCGGCGAGCTGGTCAAAAACGGAGACATTGGCGACGTGGTCAGGGTATTCGGTAAGTCAGCCAGCCAGCCAGCCAGCCAGTCAGTCAGTCGCTCAACTCACTGACAGCAAAGGGTTTGCACAAACGAGTGTGAGGCTGACTTGTTGTGGTTGACCGCATCAGCCGATTTCTCCATCAACTTTGATGCCGGCAACGGCAGGTTCTCCTGCGACGACTCGCACCGCATCATCAACCCCGACCTCGCCGGCGGTGCGCTCCTCGACCTCGGCATCTACTCCCTCACCTGGGTCTTCCAGATCCTGTACCACGGGCGGGCCGACCAGGAGCGGCCGGCCGTCGTGTCAGCCATCAACAAGTGCCACACGGGCACCGACGACAACACTGCCGTGGTTGCGCACTTTTCCCGCAGCCGCGCCCTGGGCATCGCCACGTCGTCGATCCTCACGGCAACAGACGTCGACAAGAAACGCTCGGCCGGCCCGTCGGTGCGCATCAACGGCACCAGGGGCGAGATCCAGGTGTTTGGCGACGCGTCCAGGCCGCTCTCGTACAGCATCATCAGGCCCGACGGCACCGTCGACAAGGCCGAGTTCCCCACCCCGACCGACCACGCGCGCGGCGGCTGGGGCTGGGGCATGTACTGGGAGGCGGACGAGTGCGCGCGCTGCCTGAGAGACGGCAAGCGGGAGAGCGAGACCATGCCGCTGAGCGAGACCATGGTCATGATGGAGGTCATGGAAGCGGCGCTGAAGGACGGTGGCGTCTTGTATCCAGACCTGATCGCGACCGATGTTTATGATGCGCATAGCCCGCTCAACACGGGGGTCTTTTGAACCTTTTTTTCATATATATATATATAAATCAAATCGGCGCCGACGACGTCGCTGCAGCAGATGCCCACCGTCACGTGACGGCTGCCTCGAATGACGAATTCCCAACTTTGCAGCTCGCTTCACTCACTACGTCCACAGCCCCATCACAGCACACAGCACATGCAGCACGACACCTGTCACAGGACTCTGGCTCTGCACCTTTTGACATGATCGGGCCAGTAATACCTCGCACCGGATCCAGCACCAGCGCTGGCCTGTCTTGTTCCCTCGTTGCCACCACCCTATTGTGCCACCGTCACACGACACAAGCCTCATTCGACTTCATCTGTGTTCGTCGTCCCGCGATTGAAAGTGCTCCGAGTGACTCTTGAAGTGTCCCTTATACCACGGCCGCGGAGCCGACGGGTCCGACCGCACAAGCTCCCATGATGCCTTGCTCGCCCGCGCCAGGGGCCGCAGCGCCCTCGCTTCCCACCAGCGTGGGGGACAGCAACAACCAGGCAGCAGCAGCAGCAGCAGACGCGTACGAGCTCGAGCACGTCCACCACGTCTACTCGGCCATCGCGCCGCATTTCTCCCACACACGCCACAAGGCCTGGCCCGCCGTGGCGCGTTTCCTGCTCGCCCAGAGGCCCGGCAGCGTCGGCGTCGACATTGGATGCGGCAACGGCAAGTATCTGGCCGTGAACCCAGCCGTCTACATCCTGGCGTGCGACCGCAGTGCCGAGCTGGTCAGCATCGCACGCGAGCGGAAAAGGATGCCTGGTGCCAGCGCCTCCTCCTCCACCACCACCACCACTACCACTACCAGAGCCGGCGACAACGACATCGTCGTTGCCGATGGGCTCGCGCTGCCGTTCCCACCACACCGTGCCGATTTTGCAATCTGCATCGCCGTGATCCACCACCTGTCGACGCGCACCCGCCGCCGCCATGCCATACGCCGTGTTCTCGAGTGCATCCGGCCAGGGCGTCGCGGCGGTGGCAACGACCATGGTGGCGGTGGTGGCGGTGGCGGCGGCGGCGGCAAGGCCATGATTTACGTGTGGGCGCTGGAGCAGGCGTCGAGCCGGCGCGGGTGGGAGAGCGGCGGCGAGCAGGATCTGCTGGTGCCGTGGGTCGTTACGGGAGCGCAGAAGCGGAGCGTCGCCGGCCGTGCTGACGCGCGAGTAAAGAGGGATTCGCTGCCCCAAAAGACAACAGTCAAGGGAGGCGTGAAGAAGAACGCAGCAAGCCAGGGGCCCGCTGGCAGCAATGACAGTTTTGAGGCGGAAGAGGGAAACGAAGAGGAAAAGAACGAGGAAAGGGAGGACGAAAAGAAGGACGAAAAAGACGAAAAACCCCCCGCCACAAGCGAAGCACTGGATAAACAACAAGAGACGTTCCTTCGGTATTACCATCTCTACGCAGAGGGTGAGCTCGAGGACGACGTGTGCGCAGCCGGTGGTGTTGTCGTCGAAAGCGGATACGAGAGGGATAACTGGTGGGCCATATGCTCGCACTGGGGAGATGAGCAAACATGAAGATAATAAGATGCCCTCTGTCTTGTAAACATGATAAGTACATACCAACTAAGCTTATACCTGTTATTATACTCAAAAGACCCTGAGTATGGCGTATTATCTATCAAGCTAATATATGATAAAAGACCAAGCTATCATTTTTATCATAGTTTCGCAATATATGGACTATTTGAAAGGTCTTTTATTTTATTTTATTATATCATTTAGACAAAACAATTATACGAAACAAACCCATTTACAAGTCTGTACTCCCTCCATTCCTTCTCCCTACCCAGCCTATTATCAATGCCATTGTCTGCTATACCCCGACCGACATTATCCGGACTAGCGGCAACGAAAGGTGGGGACCAAATAGAAGGAAAAGGGTGGCGCGGAACGGCCCGCAACCATGCACTCACTTCTCACCATCTACACTACACGAATAATCAATCAGTCAATCAATCAATCATCAATCAATCATCAATCGTCAATTAACAATTATCAAGTCGTTATCAATCATCAAGTTACCAATCATCATCAGCATCAACATAATCATCAACCATCGCTGTTCGATTCAGCCTCTATCATTTTATCCTTCCCGACATGAAAACAACCAACCCGAATTTAGCCACGCATGCGCACTTGGAAACAAGAATTGAAAGGAAAACATTAGATCCGAGCATGCCTTTATCACAAGAAAATCAGCCCACGCTCAAACTGACACTCTGAAACCAAGATAACAGCCTCCCCTGCATCCAGTCAAATATCTAAACAAAAGGAATGTGGCCAACCATGAAAGCCAAAAAACCACCCAAAGAAAGCCAAAAGCCACCCCAAAACCGGTTTTAGTATCAATGATGAAGAAAACGAGGCCTTCAGGCTCTTGCTATGCATGCCCCATCTGCCGAAAAACAAATACAATGTGTGGCGAGGCAAATAACCGCCCAACGAGATCGAGGGATCCAACAACCCAACGTCGAGGCGGGCCGCGCAGATTGTCTCGTGTCGTATCGTGTCGTGCCCGTGTTTCCCAAACCCAACTTGTACCAGTCCATCCCAATGCCACCAACAGACCAAATCTGTGCTCCCATGCTGATAATCCGTGCGCGTCGCTCCATCTCCACCACCTTGCCCATATCGAGAACACCTTTGCGTCGAGACGAGCTTCGCCCAACATTTTTGCCGACGTACGCCTGCCATCCCATCTCTGTTACAACTTTTGTACCGATTCTGTATCTCATGAATACGTCGTGCGCGTCAAACACACCCGCAGCGGAGCGAGCCGACAACAGGGTCGACTTTCACCGCCGCTGCCAAAGCCTGAGGACCGTCCTCGAGACGCAAAAAACGAGGAAGAGGATGAAAAAGGAAAAGAGGATGAAAAATAATAAAAAAGACAAGGGACAGGTATCCGCACCCCAACTCCATCTTCCCAACAAAGCCTGGTGTGTCCAATATCTTCGTCCCCGTGGCGTCGTGACCCATCATGTCCGTTATCCCGTTATGCACGTAAACTCCATCGCTTCCCATGCGTCTCATGCTGTGGCCTCCCTTAAAACGACAACGCTGCGTCCCACCGTCATTAATCCGTCGTCACTTCGTTTCTGTTCTGCTCCGCCGCCGTCGTCATCGTCATCGTCATTGTCGTCGTCATCTATCATCGTACTTTCTTTCATACTCTTCGCCACCCTCGAGCTCGGCGTCCATATTCCTCCGTCTCGGGTCGCGAACTCCGAGGCCAATGTCATCGGCGCGTCGTGACAGACCGGCCTGCTCGTAGAGCCCAACAGGCGTCTGTGGGTTCGATTGATACCCGCCAACGTACCCACCAAGGCCGGGGCTCGCGATGGAACCTGGCGGCCTCGGACTTTGCATGGGGTTCCCGGCCATGCTCGCCATGCTGCCGCCGCCACTGCCAGCCATCGAGTACGAAGGCGCGCTATAAGGGCTGACGCCTGTCGTCAGCTCGGCCAGGCTCGGGAGCATCGTCGGGCCGCGTGCCGAGGAAGAACTCTGCAGAGGCGGCAGTCCTGGTCCGGGCGATATCAGAGGAGGCGGCGGCGGCGGCGGCGGAGGAAGAGCCGAGGGAGGCGGCGGTCCAATGTTCGCGCTCGGGCCGATTGGAGTGAGGAGCAAAGGCGACGATTCCGATGACGCTCCGTCGTGAGGGTCCATGCCCGACGGCACGCGCATCGATGGGGGCGCCGGCATCAACTGCTCGCGACGAGCAGCAAGAGCACGCGCAGAGTTTGCCACCGTGTGGCTCGTCGAGGGCCGGCCGTAACGCTGCAGGGCGAGGGAGCCGCTGGGTACCGCAGCAGCCACCGCATAGTCGCGAGGTATGTCACGAGACATGTTGGCCTGGTTCTGCGAGTGCGATCGCGAGGGCCCACTCCGATAACTCGGCTCGTTGCTCGGAGTCAACGTAAATAGTACAACGCCAGCACGGCGTGCCATGTCGTGCTCCCCAAGTTGCCAGTGCATCGCCTCGGCGGCTCGCCACGGTACCATCATCTCCTCCGCAATCTTGGCCCACATCTCGGATTTGAACCTGTGATTTCGTTAGTCGGCTTGGCTGCCAGGGAATTTCGGTGTCTTTGTGCGCAGATGTAGATATGGCGTACCTCTCGTAAAGTCTTGCAAGTTTGTTCTTTTTCTCCTCATCCCACTCGGCCCGCCTCTCGAGGTAATTCTGGTAGTGAAGTCGACAGCTGATGGCGCTCCTTCCCGGCAACCTCTTCGATATATCTTCCCATTTCATGCCCTGCCCGCGAAGCTCAATGATGAGCGAATCCTCCTCGGGTGACCACTTGGTCTGCTTCTTGGCTGGTGATTCGGCCACGTGGGGGGGCATGCTGCGCTTGGTGCCGGCGAGTTGGGGGGGGGCCTGAGGGGTCACCCCCTCAGGCATCCCCGGATAAGAACCCGGGTCGGAGCTGTAATGGGAGAGGTTTGATTGCCGGTGGGACGGCCCGGGTGGCAGCCCGGGTGGCAGCGGTTGGCCAGGCATGGCCGGGTGAGGAACGGCTTGCATTTGAACGGCCGTGATGGGCTGCGGCGGCGTCACGCCGTGAGGGTGCGCTAAAATGGTGGAAGGACGAGGCGGGGGCAGTGGTGGCTGTTGCTGTTGCTGCTGGTGGAGCTGCTGTTGCTGGTGGAGTTGCTGTTGCTGTTGCTGTTGCTGTTGCTGCTGCAAGTGATGATGGTGGTGATACTGATATTGCGGATGGTGCGGTTGTTGCTGCGGCTGCGGCTGGACTTGAGGTGGTGAATGGGATTGGGGTTGGGGTTGCGCCTGATGCGCAGGCTGCTGATGTTGGTTGGCCAGGGTGGATAATGTCGACTGTCGAGGAGATACGTTGGACTCATCTGAGTCGGAAGGCTCGATAAGGGAGGCGATATCCACGGTGAATGACTTTTCTGGACTTATTAATGCTCTGCACACCCTCTCATGGGACCCGCACGACACACGCCGAAATGCCCCTGGGCTTTCTTTCGCCGTTTTATCCTCGTGGCTCATCCTAACCCAGGGCTGAGATGGCCGTCCTCCCAAAAGTACGTTACCTTTTGAACAAATCGCCAGAGAAGCGGGCCTGCCTGGAGGTCAAGAAGAATCTCGGTGGCAGCTATTCTGATGCCCGAACCCCGTCGGGTCTTGACGACAATTCGGCGGCGACAATTCGGCAACGAGAGATTTTGATGATTATCCAGTATCGGATGACGAGATTGAGCAAAGAGCGAGTCGACGAAGCAAGTGGCACGAAGTGACGGGCTTTCGTGACGACGAACGACCGATGACTTTTTTTTCCCCTTCCTTGTTCTCCTTCCCTATCTGCGGTATCACTCGCCGAGGTGTGAGGAGTCGGCAAACGTCCAAGATGATGCGTAAGGATGATGTGGTAGTAGTTACGGTGATTCCAGCTTGATAAGTGTGTTTGATGGGGCTGTCGAAGATGAGCGGCTATGTCGGAGAGAGAGATAAAAGTATGGCTTGC
The DNA here is from genome assembly GCA_026745395.1 of Tympanopsis confertula. NCBI lineage: Eukaryota > Fungi > Ascomycota > Sordariomycetes > Coronophorales > Scortechiniaceae > Tympanopsis > Tympanopsis confertula. Next base: position 373,191 of record JAOYNU010000006.1, on the reverse strand, counting down.
CCGCTTGCTGGAAAATAGGAATAAGGATAGATAGTAAGAACGGTTCAAACAGAAAGCAAGGGTAAGAAAAAGAAAAAGAAAAGAAAAAGAAAAAGAATAAAGGAAAAGAATAAGGAAAAATGGTGAAGAAGCTGGGGGGGGTTCGAAGTGGTTTGGCTATCAGGTCATGGTCTTTGATTGGCGTTGCAGGTAGGTACCAATGACGAAAGTTATGATATTGTTGTTCGTTGTCTGGTGGTGGGAGGGAGTGTGCGAGGAGGCCCAGAACCGTCAGTTCCAACCTTCTTCTTTCCCAAGGGCGCGCCCCCTCCTTGGTTGTGGTCTCTTTGGGGACCAGTTCTCTGAACGGCAATAGGTTGTTGCTGTGGAAGAAACGGGGGCGTGTGCCTCGAGGGGAGCGGAAGAAACAACTCTTTTGTTTCGACGAGTGAACGTTTGGTACGTTCGGTCTCTGGGCCCCGCCTAGGCAAGGTGCCGTGCAGAGAGATGAATGGGGAAAAATTCCGTTCCTGGGGCGAAGGCGAGCCAAGGTCGAAAGTTGATGATAGGACACGAGGGCGCAGCAGCCGAGAGAGATGACTGCAAGAGGGCGGCGAGGGGTAAAATAACGGATCGGCCGCCTCTGGACACTTGCTCGCGGGGATAACGGCTTGATCAGATGGCATGTAAAAGCAAGCAGGAAAGCAGAGCAAAGCAGGTAGCCACCGTGTTAAGGTGTGGAGTTGGTGGCGGTCAAGGCAGAAGTGTCGTGTTGCCTTGTATGAAGGGGTGGATGAGCGGTGATGAGCTCCGGGTTGCGGTGGCTGCTTCTAGAAGAATACGATCTCGTTTCCCGTTTGCCTGGGATGCAGTCGTGGCGTCTCGTGTAATGAGATAAGTGGTGCGGTGCAGCGCGCTTCTCGAGCTGCTTGTTGTTGAGGATGGACAAAGTTGAGTTTTGGGCTAAAAGGACTAGGACTGATGGTCCAGGTTGAACATTCAGCCAAGAGGGAGAGAGAGATATGTACCAGGTATATGACGTTGCTGGCTGCTCTTATCCAGCTCAGGGTTTCCAAAAAAGAAAAAATTAAGGTAGATGGGAAAAAAAATTCGCCGACGAGATTCCCTGTCGCCTATGCGCCTTGTGTGAGAGAAGGGGGGGCGTTACCCAGGAGTCTTTGAGTCGAATGAAGGAGAAAATTGATAGTTATTAAGCGACCGTAGGAGGAAGTAATAGTGGTGTTCGGTACTCATTGACGGCGAGGATGTTGTGGAATGGTGGTAAGTTGGGAGTGTGCTCGGCACAAAAACTTACAGTACACGGGTGTGTAAGAGGGTGACGGGTGAAAGGAAGGAGTATAAATATCCAAAGGGTGTGTGCGATGAGCGGCGAGACAGCCTGCGGGGTGATGAATGCGATTGATACTTGCGCGAGCTACAAGGTTGTCAGCGATTATATCTTTTGTTATTCCTTGGGAAAAAAGGCTGGAGTGAGCTGGCCCCCATCCCATGTAAGGATGTTGAAAGAAAGGGAGGTAGGCGTTGGTTACCAGACTCTGTATCTCGCGTCGACGCCCAGTACAGAGAACCGGAATTATCTATACACGTTT
>JAOYNU010000006.1:332303-371502 GCA_026745395.1 Tympanopsis confertula | reverse complement strand
GTGGGTGGCATCCCGGTACTTCAGGGTCTAACCTGGAGTCCGGGGGTTCTCAGATCCTGTAATGGGGTTTGTTTTTATTTTCTACTAGTATGAGAGTATTACTTTCTAGTTGTATTAGACATGATAATTTTAATATTCTTAACGTATTTGTAGGAAATTGGTTGGATGTAATATGGTGATAATGTGCCTTGTTGCCGTCGCGACCCTGTAGAATCATCGAAGATATGGGCGGAACCTTGGAAGTAGGCAACTACAATTACCTAGCGTTTTTGACAGTCGCCGGTTCGATTCCAGGAGCGGACAGTTCTTCTTAATTGGAAATGACAATGACCTGGGCATATACTAGAAGATAGGGCAATTGCACAAAGAGGCATGATGCCCCGCCCCGAATATACAACTCAACGTCTGCGCAGTTCCCTCCGAGCCCATGCCAATGTCTCTACGCAAAATCGCAGCCTTGAACTAGAGACTCACACCACTTGAGCTTTCAGGTCGTCCAAATGGCATCAAAATCACCAACCCAACCAACCCCCCCTCCACCACCCCCACCAGTAAACCCCCTCAACAAAGTCCCACGAGCAGTCCGAAACCTGAAAACAAAGACACAAGACCCATTCTTCCGGCCCTCCCCGTCCGAGCAAAAGCCGCCCGCCGGCCCCTACTTCTTCTACGGCTCGCTACTAGACCCGAACATCCTCAGAGAGATCCTCAGCTTAGACCGCGAGCCCTCGCTCCGCCCCGCCTCACTGACCGGGTACGAATGCAAGCTGTGGGGGCAGTACCCAGCGCTACTGGAAAAGGCCGGTGGGGAGGTTCAGGGCGCAGTGTACGACGTGGGCAGTCCAGAGGATGCAGCGAAGCTAGCTCGGTATCAGACGAGTAGCTATAGGCCTGTGGGGTGTGAGATGGTCTTCCTGGACGGGAAGGTACCTGCGCGCGGTGCGGGCTTTGTGTTTCTTTTTGTGGGGAACCCGCGCGATCTGAGTGAGGGGATGTTTGATTTGGAGGCTTGGATGGGGAGGAGGGGAGGGTCACTGCGTTAGATGTTTTTGTGTTAAGATTGATGTGTTAAGATTGAGTGGAAGTGTGGGAGTGTGGGAGTACGGAGTCTGGTCATGGGAGCCATTCAATCTATTGATTTGGAGTGGAATGTTGGTAGAGTATGGAATATTGGTAGTATGGAAAATTGATAATTGCTTATGCTGTCAGCAGAACCTGTTCTAGGGCATTCTAACTGCGTTCTGGCCCCGATGAGTTGTACATGCGTTGCCGCGGGGTCATACAACGCTGTGGGCATACTGCGAATACGAAGCACTCGCGGCCCGGTATACCTTTCAGGAACAACAATCCCCTCAATGACTTGTCATTATTCCGTAGATGGCTTGAACTGGGTATAATTGAGTCATGGGTCAAAGACTGGGGCCCTACCGCGGGCATTTGCATGAATGAACGGAGTATACAGAGCCAATTGGAGTTGGTTACTTGTTGTCTGCCCTGGCCTACTACATGGAGCACAGATTAATGATCGTGAGGCTTGCACCATACTGGGAAATGGCCAATCAAGCCATAGGGAACATGCACAGTCAGCGAAGTGGCCGTTCAAGGCGACTACGGAGGACATTCCCGCCGGTGTCGGTCCTCGGGGCAACAGGCCAGGGACAGGTACCTGTAGTGTTAGTTCGTGCTAGTGTGCAAGCATTCACTGCAGCATTCCCGGAAGTGGCTCGTCGAAGTTAAATGCAGGAGGGGGTACCTCGCAGGGAAGGCTTTTGGTCAGGCGCGAGATCCGAGGACGCGTCCATTCTTGGCCTCGTACCAGATACGCGATAGCCAAGTATCGGGTACCCCATGACGTCAAAGGTCTAAGGTGCGATCCAGATGCCCGCGATGACCCGCGGTGGGCTGGAAATAGAGTAGATGGTGGTGGGGGGGTAAAGCGGGACCTTGACGAGAGCATCATTCTTACAGTATTCCGCACATAGTAGAATCATAGAGAAGAGAGGTTGAGGTCACCACGACTGAGCAGGAGGGTATCAGTACCAGAAGAGGCACCACGTGCCGTGAGGGAGGCTTATCAGTGCGTCCAGTGGGAGGCCTCGATAGCCAAATCAGATCGGCGTATCCTCTCATCCCCTCTAGACGGACTTGGTAGGGTTACGCCCCCCTCCATGGGGCCGACCACGAGCAAGTACGCTAACCATGACTGGCCGATAAGTAGGAGGGGTCTCAGGCTGCGATCTCGGACTCTTGCCCGTGAGGATCTAGATCGACCGGGATAAGGTGAGACTCAGAGATGAAAGGGCAAGCTATAGCAGTGAACATGGAGTATGTCACCATGGACTCATAATTAAAGAGCAGATAGAACTCTGCGTACATCCTGCGTAGTTACTTCGTAGTAGAAGTATACCAAGTCCGGAAGCACCCGGGCTCCACGACCTCCACGGCCTCCACGAAACGCCAATCATCCGGCCCACGCGCTGCGCCTGAGCAGCGCCTGCCGAGTGCCATACTTTGGCCGAAAGGAGGGGATGAGTATAGTAGTCGCACAATCCCACTTCTGACTCTCTTGTACCTCCTGTTCTTCTTCTCTCCTACACTCTACTCTATTCCCTAAGATCCCTATCAAGGAACAAGGTTCGAGGCCGACCGCGTGGTGATCTGTCCGCACTGCTCGCGACTGTCTTCCCCTTACCGCGTCCATCTCTCTCTCCATCTCTGCAACTACGCGTGCTTGGAGGTAAGTGCATAATCCTCTTTCATCGGGCCCTGTCACCTGTCAGATCGCGCTTCTGGAAGCAGCAAAGGCCACTTGCCACCTTGTCCCTGCCCCCAACCCCTACCATGGGGCGGTGTCGCATACTATGGTACGCCCAATCTGACTCATAGATGCTAACGCGCGCGTGGTCTATTAGATCTCCCCAAGCACCCCCTGAACTTTCTCCTTACCACCATCATGGCATTTCAATCAACCTCCAGCATCGCGATGGCTCTTGCTGGCAAGACCGCCTCTGTCGATATTCCTCAGCCGCGTGCCGGCGTCACCAAGTCGCAAACACGTCTGGGACAACCAGGCATGCTGCCAACGCCACCCAACTCCATTTCCCCGACTCTTCCCCCACAAGCCTTCAAGAATCGCCCGGTTCTGTCACCCGGCTCGCCACTGTCGACTGTGCCCCAACTCGACTCCGACATCGACTTGCAGGACGAGCATGCGCAGAGTCGCGACAAGCCACAGCCTACTGTCGAAATCGACAATGTCGGCGACATCACCCCGGTCATGCTGGCCAAGTTCCATCTCCCTGAGATCCTTCTCCAGCAAGGTCCCCTGGCGATTCGCCACGTCATGGGCTACCTGACCACCTCAGTACCTGGCTTCTCGCGTATCCCCCCTGCCAAGGCACGTCGTCTGGTAGTCGCTGCGCTCGAGAGTCGCGGAAAGGGCGGCGCGAGTGGCGAAGTCATCTTCGAGAAGGTCGGCTGGGGTCGCTGGGATGCGCACAAGCGCGGCGAGACGCGTCATGTCGACCACACTGTGTCAACATCTCCGCCATCCAGCCTCGCTGGCTCTTTCCAGCAGCGCGGTCTGCAAATCGAGGGTGCGACCTGGAACACTCGTCGCAACGCGTACGGCGCCAACGCTGGCCGTGACTCCATCGCTTTCTCCTATACCACCGACAACGGGGCTCGCGGCGAGTACGAGGACCTTGACATGCTTGAGTACGAGGCGGACAAGATGTCGTTAGACGGCGATGACGACGACGCGCGCGCGTACTGCTCTTCTTCTGAGGCGCCGGACGAAATGCAGGACGAAGAGTGGAACGAAGGCGATGTCACCGACGAGGAAGACTGGGCGCAAATCGGAGCGGATGCGCTTCGTGCGCGATCGATGAATGGCAGCGGTGGGTTTGTGCGAAGCAGCAACGTTGCTGCTCGTCAGCCTCTTCCTGCTGGGTTTGTCGGTGGCCCCACTGCCTCCACTCTCGCGAAATCCACTCCCCACACCTTCGACACCCATGAACGCGCCGCGGTAGAGGCGCTTCTGCGGTTGGGCTCTATGTAAAGCTCTACCATTCATCATGGTCGGCGTTCTATATTTGATTATTTTACCCTGTTTGCATACACCCTATAATAAGGTCGTCAAGGCTGGTCCGGACCGCTCTTGACGTTCTTCCCCCATTCTTCCGTCCATTTTTCTGTTGACTGGAATGCTTGCTACGTGCTGACGCTGTGGATACCACTGGCGTTGGAAATATGTGCTTTTTTGTTTGGATACGGCGTTTGATATGGGTATCAGACCAGGTACCGGCTTACAATCTATGCAGCGGTCGATCCCGACCCACTGCTCTTGACAAGCCCGTATACCCACTGCTACCTGGTCCTATCCTCGGTTCTTTCTTCTCTTCGCATCGAGTTCCTGGCTTCAACCTTTCGCCCGGAGGCTCGCCTTATTTGTTTATCCATTTTAATATCTCTGCTCTCAATACTGTTTGTTGAGTCCCACCGGACACCAGCCATTCTAGTCGTCGGAGTCGTTGCAGCCTAGCCGAGGATCTCGAGTCGGTCGTCTTCATTGACTGCACTACCTTTGAATCTTCAGCTTGGTTTTTGACTACTATTGTGTCTGTTCTTTCGGTTGTCTTCATTGATCCCACTGGAAGATGTCCGGGCAGGGCGCTCATCACTTGCCTGTATTTCCTGGGCCACCATGGAGGCTCAGTTGTGATTTGGGAGGAAATCAACGACCGATCGGTCGTGAAGTTTTGTAGTTACTCTAGATAGTGTGTGTTTGAACCAGTATAGGTCATCACATGTCAATGAAACAGAGAAGCGCTCGCTTCTCGAAGCTTCTCGTTAAGACCAATAATTCCCTCGTAATGATTAGCGCAAAGGCATAGTGAACGAGCAGTCTAGATGATTCGGTGACCACGTGACCGATGTGAATCCCTCGATACGATTTTGAATCTCGTGAAGCTGGTCACGACGCGCTCTTCATCTCTCACTTGAAGAAATTCGCATGTGCAAGATGTCGTCATCGCGTTTCAGGTTCCGACTACAAAAGAGCATCTTCGCACCTTCCTCAACTCTCTTTCTTTCACAATCTTCAACCATACATTTATATACCCTCCTCCCTTCAAACACCATGGGGGGAGAGGTAGAAAGGGTCGTTCATTAATTCGTCACTGCCCTGTGTGGCTGCGTGGTCGAGGGACCACCTGAATACCCATTCCTCCCCACATCAACTATCGGGGAGGAAATTGCAGGGTCGTTCATTAATTCGTTATTGCCCTGTGTGGCTGCGTGCTCAACGGACCGCCTGAATATCCATTCCTCCCTGCATAAATTATTATGGGGGAGGAAATGGCAGGTTGGTCAATTAATCCGTTATTGCCCTGTGTGGCTTTGGTCAACGGACCACCTGAATACCCATCCCTCCCCGAAAACATAAAATATTATGGGGGAGGCGAGGGGGTCACGACATCATTTATTCCGTTACTGCCCTGTGTGGCGGTGGTCTTTTACGACCCAAGGAACACCAAATTTCAAAGAGGTGGAAGCAACAGTCTTCAAACCTTCATTTCTCCGCGTGGTCATTGCAGCGAACCACCTGAGTACCCCAATGCTCAAGAAGACAAGAGTGTCCGAACCGCATTGTGAGTCAGCTTCCCGAAATCTACGAGGCAACAGTTCCTAACCTTCTTCAGCCATTATTTCATCCGAACAACTATGCGTTGATTGATTACCTTCGCTTAGTCGGTCAAAAAGCTTTTAAGCAACGACTTCAACAAATCGTTATACGATCGCGTGTTCAAAGCGTTATCGTGCCTGCGAGCTTCAAAGGTTTAAACACCTAAAGTCGTTTCGTCCTTACTGGTTTCGTGCGCCATACACCCATTCCACAGGTTAGATGCCTGGTGGGTTATAATCCGTCATGTGTACGTGCGCGCTCCATAGTTTCAAGCACTCCTGCTAATCTCCCCACCACAGGTTCGTCGCTTGACTTGGTGGAGACCATTACTTTCTTGATCGAGAGTTATCTCCTGCCTTCGACGGAAAGACTACCCAAATCAATTCGAAAAAGAATATTCAAAAGGTCGGAACAATAATCCGTTAGGTTCTGCAGTTCTGCAGAGCAGATCTCATTGTCCTTGGGTGTCTCCTTTGGTCTATGGTGATCAAAAATGGGAACAATGGCATCGAGCACGGGACGGTTACAAAGATACAAAAACGAATGAAATCAACATTTGGTATAAACATACAGAAATTTGGTAGCCCATTTATTTTCTCTGTATCCAAGTCTTGCCTCAGAGTTGTCGATCGGAGTATTCAAACAATACTCGAGAATCTCAATAACCTCAAACGAGAAACATCTCATAGCAATGATGAGCTAGATTTCTGACGGGACGAATATTCATCAGCAACTCCTGGAAGTCAGTCCATGGGGTAGTCGCATTTTGCCAACATTCTCGATGCTGCCGCCGCTGCTATTTCCAACTTTGGACCCATCTTATCGCTGGTCGGAAAAAATCAAGGCATCAGGGAAAGTCAAGGAGAAATTCGTTGCGACCTTTTTCTTGAAAGAAGGAAACTCTCCAGAAGCGCGCTCTCTCTCTGTATATCAGAGTTGCTTTCCCGCTACTGTTCCACTTTCCAGATTGAGCTGGAGAAAAGCACATGCCTCTTGCATTACTGGATCATTACATCCACTACTACCATGAAATCATGTGTGAAAATTGGAGATCAGGTGCTATTTTCGGAAAATTTGTCGATATTCTTTCCCTAAGATGTAATATTTTAGATCATTTCTTGTAGCCCTGGCATTGGTAGCCTTGAATAATGTGCTTGCCCATACTTGCCACAATTGGCTCCCGGCGAGCACTCCTGGAATTTGCCAGAATGACTTTGCTGCATCCACGAGTTGATCGAGAAAGAGCAAATAGTTATCCACGCATTTCAGCTTGTATCCACTCATCTTGTTCGAGTTCCCTAGCAGAGCTTCGCTTCTCTGGCTCCCATTGTAGCATTTTTCGCATCAGGCGGAGAAACATTTCTTTCTCTTGTCCATCGAGATTGGTCTCTCGTTGTTCGATCGGGATGTGTTCTCCAACAAAGTCCTTGGAGTGGAAGTCGCCTAGATAGAAGAAGCTGTCAGTAACCGAATTTCTTTCATTAGGAAAGGTATAGATAGACGAGCTACCTTCTTGTGAAAAGAATTTGTGTGTCAGATTCCCCCGGGCAAGGAGCTCTGGTGGTGGCGGACCGAGTAGGCGTATCATTTCAGCAAGATGTGCCTGACTTCTGTATTTCTGGAGCTCTGGGTCCTTGCCGCTAAACAGCGATCCTCCTTCATAAAGGTTCCAAATCTGATAGCGTAAGCATAGAAGCATTTCAAAGAGATAGATATTCATACCACACAGCCCACATTCCAAATATCAACGCTGTAAGACCATGGGACTTCCAAGATCACTTCTGGTGCTCGATAGATATTTGGCTGAACGTCTTCCAAGTGCTCTTGATCACCCATCACAGCCGAGCCAAAGTCACAGAGGATAGGCGCGCCTGGACATTCGGGAACTCTGAGCTCGCGGGACGTATATATGGTTCTTCCATCTACCTCCTTCCTAGGACAGGGGTCTTGCAGCTCATCATTTTCAAAGTCGCTGAAGACAGAATCGTCATCAATGCCGAACATGAGATTATCTGCTTTGATATCTAGAATTTCGGTAAGTTATCTAAATCAACGAGACGAAAGGGAACTGTACCTGTATGAATGATCTTGCACTCTGTATGCAAATAGTCTAATGCAAGAAATAGATGATGCAGCGTCACTGCCAACATGATCGTAGGTAGTCTCTGTATCGGATTGCGGTATAGAAAATCCGAGACACTCTCCCACAATGGAGGATGCACGAGACATCGATGTTGGTCTTCAGGCCCGCTAACGTCGAAGGAGTCCAGTAAAGATCTGACATACTTGCGACCTGGATGCCACCGAGAGCTGCCGTCGATACGTTCGTATATCTTTAGCTCGTCATCCAACTGCTGCCCCATAGATGTGGCACTGATGAAAATCTTGAGAGCGACATAGCGACGATAGCTATACATAAGTTAGCATAGAAGTTTCGAAAGGGTGAGAAGTTGTGGATGTCAATGGCTTCTTACTCCATATCACGCGCGAGCCACACAGTTGAACTAGCTCCAAATCCCAATTTCCCGACCACCTGGTACCGGTCTTTGAGTATTTCCCCTATTCGAGTAGGATAATACCGACCTGCGATATAATCCGGAATGGTTTCCTCCTCAATTGGCTGGCTCTTTGAAAGCCGGATAAAATTTGGATTGATGAAATTGATGGGTGTCCATCTCCGTCCAAGGCGGGGCAAGAATCGCAAGAAAGACGTCAGCATATTTGGAACGGAAGACAGTTGAGTTCTCGCTGGGCGAAGTCTGTCGCATCCGTTGTTTACGTTCGGGAGATGGTAGGCGGGAACATCAATAACGGGGTCACAGGTGACAGAACATAGTCAGCTCTGTAATCTTAGGCACTGATGATTATCCCTTCCATGTTTGATTTATACCTATCGCGTGCAAATAGAGAGCGAAAAATGAAAAGCGACAAAGACAGAGTAGGGAAGATGTGTCCTATGTTGAAGGGAATTGAAGGGAGGTTGCGATCGATTGGCGCTAAACCTATCAGGGAAATCAAGATGGTCATTCCCTCGAGGCACGATATTCAAAGGCCCATCGACGGAGTGAAAAGATTCCATGGCGTGGCAGAATTTGTAAAGTCGATGCGAGCGTATCAATAGTCCACAGACGAGGCATGAAGCGGGCATTTAGAGAGACTTCAGGTGGATCTAGCTGATTACCATAAAACACTGGGAAGATGCTTTGCCGAGCTAGATTTCAATGTTGATATTATAGTTCTCTTGGGTAGCTAATTTGTCGAATGGAGGCTCGTCTCTGGATAATAGCATGTGTGGGTGATATCTATATTAATTCGCCTTTTGGACACCCATTGTACTCTTACAGAGTCCCTTCAAGTCACTCACGTTTGTTAAACAGGCCCCGTCTCAGCCTTGGGCAATTCACCGTCCACATTGATTTGAAGGAACCATGGATGAAGCAATATTTCCGCGGCAGAGGGTCTTTTTGAGGGGTCGTATTGCAAAATCCACCGTATCAATGCTTTCACTTGAATAGCCTCTTCCTCGTCAAGGTCTGGCTTGGCATCATCGAACCAATGCTCCATAGAGAATCGCTCTAGCACGAGCGGTTCCTTGCCTGGCTGGACTCCTCCGAGCTCCCAATTAAAGATCTTCCTGTCAGGGGTAAAGTAAAGGGAAGATGTCTTCCACTGGGTGTACAGGTCTTCAGGCAAAGCACCGAGTTGCTCAGTCATGGATAAAAGAAGGTCATCATCTTGAAATGTGTCACTTGGGATGCAGAAAAGCGGTAGTCCCGTGATAAATTCAAAGACTAGACAACCAAAACTCCAGATATCAAGTGTATTATTGCTAGCACCGGTAAGAACGGCTTCGGGAGCTCGAAGACCAATTGGGGTCAAAGGCTTGGCGGGTGGGTCAGTAAAGAAATATGCTGACCAGAGATAAAAGTTAGCGATGGCTCATTAGAAAAAAGGCAGCGCACAGTCAGAATTAGAGAAACCTACCGCCACCCATATCAGATAATTTGACCCTGAATCCTTGTCCATGGTGGGTAAATTGTGCCAAAGGTTGCGCGACACAAAGGTACCTTGGTGCCCATCTATCTTGTTTCCCGTCAATCCTCTTCACTGGGGGTGAAATCGAAGCTGAAAGCGTGCCAGGCTTTTGGACCTCGTCCTCGGGTTGACGAAGGTCATGCTCAGGCGAAGAATCAATATTATTGAGAGCAAAGAGTATATTTCCCGGCTGAAAGTCTCCATGAGCAATCCCATTCCTGTGAAGAAATTCAAGCCCTTGCAAAGACTGCTTCAAAAGGCTCTTTGCCATCCAGATTGGATAGCGGACTGTCATGCCCCATTTTTGAGGTTTGAATTGGGGAAGTTCCTCGACCATAGAGCTCACGATCGGGCCCATAGGCTCAAACACTAGGCACTTATGGACACCATTGGGACCCTCATGTTCGAATTCGTCAAGTAGGCTTGTCATGTGGTAAGGGCTGTCTGCTGGGGCGACTTCGGCGATATGATGTAGAATGCGTAGCTCATTTGTCGATCCAGAGATTTTCGCGACGAGAATTTTCAAGGCGACATATCTCGTATTTCTAAAAGAAGGTCAGCCATGTCATTATCCATTAGTGTATCCATAAATCAAAATGTGAGTACTTACTTCAAGTCCCGGGCGAGCCAAACGGTTGAGAAAGAGCCCTCGCCAAGTTTGCGAATAACCTTGTATTGGCCGTTTTGGAAGAAATCACCGAGAGTGACAGGATGATAGCCACCTGGCCGATATTCCTCGACCCACTCGCAGGGCGACATGATGGACTTGAATCTCGATTTATCAACCTTTACAGGTGGAGTAGGCGGAGGCGAGACGCTCATGACTGCTGAGATCGTGTCGTTCAGAAGTACGCAAAGGCAGCGTTTTGTTTCCAAGCTGCAGGGAGATGGATTTGAAAATCTGGAAAATGCTGGATCGATGATGCGGAAAAGCGAGGGATCTGCGACAACCGGCCCTCAGTATACTGATGTGCATGCGGGGGCCCGAAGCGGTATAGCGCCGCGCCATTCATGGCGCGGACTCCAAGGTTACTTTAGAGCCGCTTGCTTAGTCAGGCAATCTATGGAGTTTCCCGTCAATATAGCTGTCAAAATAGCTACCAATACCGCTGCCCATATTTCTGCCACTTTCGTTGTCGCTGTCGCTGTCGCTTTTCCTATCACTAATAATGAATATAAGATGAGTATGACTTCAATTTAATCATAAATTGAGGGGTATGTGATATTTCAAAGAACTCCTAAATTATTTGATTCTCTGGTCCAGATGTAGGAGTGCGGAGCGGGGAGATCTGCTGTACACACAGCGGAGATTACATGGTCATCTCTCACTTGCCCTCAACCTCCAGAGCTTGTTCTTTCTCAACCACCATACCTCCCATCTTCTGCTTTCGATTTGCCATTTCCTGAAACCTTCTCTAATAACAATCATGATGAATGAACACAAAATGACCTTTGAACCTGAGAACATGTATCACGCGAAGCCGGGAGAGAGGGCGTGGATCGTCGATTTGGTCATCATACAAGCACCTACCAAAGCTCGATCAGCCAAGATCGTGTAAGCTTACCGTGATATAATATATACTCTAACCATGATGCTAACCAGGGTTCACAGCTACGGTTGGCACACCAGCCGTAATAAACGGAATCACTGCACTGTGAACTACCTTGGTTTCCACAAACGTCACATCATGAGACGTCATGTCGTATTCGAGTCTTGGTGGCCTTGAGATGAAGGGAAAAACTTGCCGGGCACAAGAGGTATGAAATCTGTGATTCGATCCACGAGCAATATGCTAATTCATTCGCCAAACAGAAGCAGGCACCTCGAGCCAAGCTAGCCAGCCTCCATTGTAACCTTTCCCGAGAAACGCCAATCAATACCAAACCCAGTACCCAGCCCGAGAAATCCCAGAGCCTTGTCATGTGAGGAGACATACGAAATAATAGATGCTATTTGTCTTCACTAGTCGCGCCCAATTTACTTATGAACATCGTTGATTCGTTTCCACATCTCCGCTTCCACCTCAGCTAGCTTTGTGCCAGCTGTTTGCATCCACCCTTTAGCTGCGTTGAAAAGACCTGGCTCTTCATCGTCTCCGAATATGTTGTTTGCGCCGCCGCCGCTCTCGTTACCACCGTAGAGAGGAAGGCCCTGGGGGCGCGAGGACCCTACCGCAGGGGGGTAGACAGAGGAGTATGGAGTTGTCGTAGAATTTGGAGCTGGGGCGTGTGTCTGTGGAGTCCTCTGGTATGCATATGACTGGGTGAATGAGGATTGCGTTGGCGCAGAGGGAATCGTAGATGCCGAGACGGGCTCTCCTGCTTTGGGGGGAGGAGGAACAGGCGATGTCGAAGCTGCCGGGACACCGCTAACAGGTGCCACAGGTGTAGCTCCAGGCTGTGGAGCAGGAGGAGTATAAGTAGTGGCGGTTGGGAGAGCTGATGTTGGCGTTGGCACAAGGGTTCCAGTCTGCGATACTGTCGCAGCGGTTGGAGCTGGGAGGCTCGGGGCTGCGCCTGGCTGTGCGGGGAGAGGGTTATCACCTTGTGCTGTTGCGTAGATCGGGGCGTATGGAGGCGCTGTCGCTGTCGCAGAGGTATTTGGGGGCTGCGGTGTATCTGTCGCAGAGGCTTCTATGGAGGTGGCGGGTTCGGTTTGAGAGGTCGAGCCCGATGTGCCCTCTTCCTTCTGATCGGGGTTCAGAGGAGCTGAAGTGTATGTCGGAATGCCTGTTGGAGCTGACATGATTGTAAACGTGTTTTGAATTCTATCGAGTGATCAAAGCGATAGTTGTGGTTTCTAGAAATAAGAAGGGGAGCTTCTGGAGAGCTGCCGCCCCAGACGTCATGCGCAGCCGCTTGTGGGGCAGGTGGACTCGCAGTGCGCCGCAGTTCATTGTCAAAGATGTAGGTCATGATGGATTAAGATCAGAGACAATAGACTTGATTGACATGTGCAAGCTATATTTCTCAAAATTTATTTCTGGCGCTGTATATGGCCATTTGTGTATCACATAGAATTTCACACCAAGGGCTTACGTGTCATCACTCAAGACTTGGGCGTCCAGTAACCCAGGAATTGCTGAGAGCGCCGCAACAAACAAAGAAGGCTTGGATGTGAACATCTTACTTTGCCCTGATCAATGCTAAGCTGGTCGGCAGTTTCGAATCGCAGCTACGATCAGAACAAGCAACTACAAGGTCTACGCGATTACGATGGTAACGTAGTACGTCAAGAAAGGTACAAATTTTGAAGGAAAAGAAAAAGAGCTTGCAGGCAGTATAAAGTACATCGGGTAACAAAAGGGAAGAATCACCATTCTATGCTTCAAGATCCCCCCGAACCCATTTCTTGACGCATCTATCTTTTGTCGTTGCCACAACCTCAGTTTCCCACGCCCCAGTGGTTACACTGGGGGAGGGAAGACATCCCCGACTCCAGTAGAACTACAGTGGCTAGACAACTCATGGGCGAGTTATCTATTTGAACTTCTTTCCGAAGAGGAGGAGCTGAGCCTGGTCGTAGATAGACAGCACACCAGCACCGGCAACACCACGCAGGATGTTGGCACCAGCACCCTTGAAGAGAGACTTAACACCCTCCTTGGCGATGATCTGGCGGGCAGCATCGAGGGAAGAGTTGTACTTGACGGCCTCACCGGAGGTCATCATCATACGACGACGGACGGTGTCAAGAGGGTAGGAAGCGACACCAGCACCAGTGGTAACAGTCCAGCCGAGCAAGAAAGAAGCAAGGAAGTTACCCTCCAAAGAGCCGACCAGAAGGACGGGCTTGATGGAGTCGTACATACCGAAGTACAGACCACGGTAGACAACAATTCCGAGAACGGAAGGACCGAAACCACGGTAGAGACCGGAGATACCCTCAGCGGCGATGGTCTTGCGGTAGACGTCAACGAGACCGTTGAATTGACGGTCACCACCACCCTTGGCGGACTTGGCGTCGTTGGCAAGACGGGTACGGGCGTAGTCGAGAGAGTAGACGAAGAGGAGGGAAGTGGCACCAGCAGCACCACCGGAGGCAAGGTTACCCATCATCCACATCCAGTATCCATCACGCTCCTTCTTGTAGGCGAACATGGACTTGTAGGTGTCACGGAAGGCAAAGTTAAGAGCCTGGGTAGGGAAGTAACGGATGACGTTGGCGTTGTTACCACGCCAGAGAGAGGCGGTACCCTCAGCGGCGATGGTACGCTTGAAAGCGTCACCGATACCGGCGTAGGGGCGGTCGAGACGACCAGCCTTGATCATCTCCTCCTATAATTCATATTTTGGTTAGTGGACTTGTCCGTGGCTGCGTCTGATCACCAAATCGATCACCAAGAAATCGAGGCCAGAAAAATTTTTCATTGGTAGACAGCAATCATCCAATTGTGAAGAGCTTGGAGGCAATGCATTCACATGATGGATTTGACGCTCGCTTCGATTCTTGTTGACCGATTTCGTTATCAAAGGGGCTTGTACTAACCTGGTTCTGGAGCAGGAGCTTGACACGCTCAATGGGGGCGGCAGCGGTCTTGGAGACAGCGGCGGAGACACCACCCACTGCAATTTAGTTAGTATTGATTCCATGCGGTCGATTGAGAAAGCTTTTCGAGTCGTGTTGATTCGCAAGCTGTATGGATATCACGTACTGAGGAAGTCAACAACGAATCCCTGAAAAATTTTTCATTAGCCTTTGCTTCGATCATTGCTGTTTACCTCCAACCATAATCATTCCTGATATCAAGCTGAGCTATTCCAACTGCCTCATCCTCAAATTGAGGACCACTTGGGTAAGAAGGCGTAGTGCAGCTCGAGTATCGGAGCGACGCAAGCGCGAGGATAAGAGACAGGAAGAACTTACGGGCATGCCGAAGACGGACTTGTCGCCCTGGTTAACGTCACCCTTAGACATTATGAAGGTTGTGCAAGCAAAAAGATAGCACGAAAAAAAAAAGAGAGGAGATGGAAGTGTCAAGAATGAACACCGGGGATGGGGAAGAAAAGAGAGAAAAGGAAGAGAAGGGGCGGAAGGGGTGAGAGAAAAATACTGCCGTACACGGGAACGAGCACAGGACCACTAACGCCCAATCAGGAACCACTTTACCGTATTACGGCGTATTGCCTGGCCCCTTTGCCGATATCTCCCGATCCCGCCATGCGAACAGCAAACCTGCGAGAAAATCTCTGCATAAGATGCCAGCTGGTCTATCGCGCCTCCTCACATTCCTCCAGTGAGCGATTGATAGATTCGATTACTTTAGATACCACTAGTGCCTACCTTGCGTTACCTTTTCCTCCCATGTTCTTTGTCTCTCCAGCTTTTCTACATCTAGCGCAGATTGTTTCGCCCGTGAACCAGAAACCGGTAGTCCGGAGCAACGGCGAGTCCAAGCGCGCTCGGTGGTCCACCAAGAGCACTGTCATGCTGGTACGGGCTGTATCTTTGACTTGCTGCTCTGCGGCCCACTCCCCGGGGCAACTCCTTTCTCCCCCTAAAACCCCGAGGATCCGAAGGCGACCCGGTCGCGCCCCTGCTTGCCACCCGTGACTTGCCCCCGACTTATCACTAAATCTTCCCCAGATGAGCCATGGGAACAACTGCATGGCGACTCGGCCATCCCAGGCGAAGCGATCTGGCCGCTGTCTCGACGCTGTGGCAACGGGAGACCTGCAAAGTTTGGATCTTCTCAAACTTTGAAAGATTCTTCATAGAACCTTCGAACCTTAATTAGCCTTCGATATCAGCTATCTCGACTGCTCGCGCTGAGGTGCCATGTGCATTGGCGTAGACAATTGCCAATATGAGACATTTTTAGAGCTCTCAATATTGGGATGTTACGGTACGCAAGTCGGAGTGGGGGTTAGCCGCATGTGCAATGTACTGGAACAAAGCCAGGCACAATCCAATAAGAATACGGATCCACTTGCCGGTTTTTCACCAGCCATATCTGCCCCGGAAGAGTCTGATATATCATGCTTAAGAGTGTGGATAAACTCAATGGTCTGGTCATCCGCGAACAAATGCCTACGATTGGATCCCGGTCAGCTCCCTGGCAATACCTAGGTCTACGGAGTAAACAGCGAGCATAGTTGAACAGCTCTAATGGATTTCCTCTTTCGGCGAAGCCGGTTAAATGGATTAAGTAATGATTTTCACGGACCTTCTAAACAACAGCTTTCAAGGTTGCAAAGGTGAAAGCAGCTAAGATCACTGTTCATAGGAGTTCGTTTCAAATAGCAGTACATAGAAGTAAGGCTGTATCACTTAGCTGGTTCATCTCATATTTCCTTTGAAATAAATTTCTGGTGCCAGAATAATTGGCTAGGCTCAAGGGTGACTCGGAGATATATACCTCCAGGGGCTTGAAGGGCGTACATATAGTTCTGATGTCTTCCAAGGTTCCTGATGGATATCTCCGTATAGGAGATCTCCGGATTCTCTGCCTATATGTAGCACTCCAGGCTCCGCATCCTTCCTTCTTTCTTTCTTCACCATCGATCATCTTTTCCATCGCTCGGTCCATCTACCTCGTCTAGATGTCATTACTTCCCGAATGGCACCATACGTCTTCGAAACCCCCGGATGGGGGCCTCGTGCGGGACCTCAGAAGTTTCACCGCTACTCAATTTTGAATATCGTAATCGAGGTGACAACTGATAAGAAGAATAACTACAGCCCTGGAGATTCAGCTTGCGAATATTGGAAATCGTGAATCTTAGATAGATTGGTTTGAAATACAGGAAAACGCCATGCCCATATGTCAATATAGCTATGAATGTAAACTACACAAACAAGACAAACTGCTGAACCTTTTGTTGAACATAAACGACTAATGCTTCTTAGAGCGCTTCCGCTTCTTGCGTCCATCTCCTTCCCGAATATCCACGTTGGCTTCCTCAGAGATATCATCAGCGGCTTTCTCTTTGCTGCTTGAGGCACCCTGACCAAGATTGAAGGATGGCTCTGACTCGTTGCCGAAAGTGTCCATTCGCCATTGGCGGAGTCTGGCCTTCTTGCCGAGCTTCCTTGAATCCTTGGCCTTCTTCTCAGCATCACGGAACGAGGCCAATTTCTTGAGACCGGCGAATTGATTGAGCTGAGAGTCGCTGGCCATAAGGATGTCGCGCGCTGTCAGTCCAAAGCTCTCGGGGGAGGATTCACGGTAGCGGAATCGGGTTGCGTTCTTCTTGGTAGCACCTGGAAGGAGGGTGATATCAAGATCCAAGTTGCGGTCAACGGCTTCTTCGACACGCATACGATCTTTGCGAGCTTCTCGCTTTTGATCACGCTTTTCCTGAGCCTTGCTCTTCTTGCCACCTTCTTCCGCGTCGTCTTCTTCATCGCCGGATTCCATGGCAGGCTTCTCATCCTCATCATCATAGTCGGGGATCAGATCCTTAATGTCGATATCGTCGTCCCATTCAGGCTTCTTGGGATGCTTCTTGCCACTTTCCGCATCTTCGTAGTACTCCTCTCCAAATCGCTTCTCCATTTCCTTCTCCCACTCCTTGTCATCCCAAGCATCATCAAGGAATGTTGCCCAATCCTTGTCTGTGAACTCCGATGCGCGAAGGCCGGCAACTTCCTTAATCTGCTCGACCTTCTTCTGCAACTCTTCGGTCTTCAACTTGCGCAGACGGTTCTTCTCGGTCTCGCGGTGCTTCTTTTCTTCCTCTCTTTCCTGACGCTCAGCATCTCGTATCTTCTTTCGCGAGCTCTTGTCCTCTCGGCGGACAGAGATCTTGTTTGTGGCGTCACGTGCATGAGTTCGTAAGGTCTCGTTAAGCTTGTTTGGATCTTCGAAGCGGAAGTTGTAGGCCTCTTCGATGGCATCAGCTCGCTCAACTTCATCGTCATCATCCGAGTCGAAGGGATGTAGCTGTGGTCGGTCTTCGGGGATCCAAGCGCGAGCAGACATGAAGTTGGAGAGGAAAGTTTCGGGATCTCTGTCGGCATTTTCGATGTCCAGCTTGGTGTCTGCCTTTGGGAGAGGCTCTGGCTCTGACTTGCGGACCAGGAACTCATCGGCATCCTCCAATTCTTCATCGTCGGAACCGTGCATCTCTTTCACGAGGGCGTTCTTGAGATCTGCTTGTTCCTGAGCGAAGGTCTTGGGTGTGTCATCTTCATCGGCAGGATCGGCTCCCTTCAACAGGTTCTCGCGGTGGTAGTCGTGGAGGGTCATGGACTTTTCCTTGGCTTCCTTGGGGGCAGCATCTTCGTCAACCTTGCTGTAGAAAGTGGCTTCTGCATCATACACGCGAGGATCTTTGGAACGGATAGCTTTCAGAGTGGCCATGATTTCGGCATCCAAAGTCTCTGTCGCAAGTTCTCCATCTTCGTCTTCATCTTCTTCGGAGGACTCGTCTTCGGAGGGCTCCTCGTGGGCTCTGCCCTTTCCATATTTGGTTTCCACTGATAAGAAACAAAAGTCAGATAATTCATTTCATACCAAAAGAGCACAAGTATTACATACGTTTCTGCACTTCTTCGCGCTTCTTGTTGTATTCAAATCGCCGCGCATAGTCTTCGTTAATTTTGAATCCATTGTCGGAGGACTTGGTGTTGATAGGGACACCGCCAGACTCGTCACCTGAGTCGGAGCTATCGTCCTCCATCAGAGTCCGCATCTTTTTCGAGGGAGGCTCCATTGTCACTGAAGTGGGATTACTTCTGTAGAACTGGAGTTGTCCGCGAAAGTTGAGCGGGCAGAAAAAAAAAACTTCACACCGCCCCGCTGTTGTCCAAGGCGACCCACTGCTGCCTCAGGCGCGCAGAATCGAGTAGCTGCGGCCGTGACGTCGACATCAGACCAATCAGATCACTGCGCGCTGGGGCTGCTTCAATCCGCCTCCAACAGGGCTGCACGTGTGCCACCTCTGCCATATCATCGCAGTGTCTTCTTTCAAGTTGGATTGCTCCTTATCTCCAGAAGAGACACGATTGAACTCTCCGTCTTGTCAGAACTACTCTCGTTTGTCTCGAGTGGAGAAATGCAATAGATGGCGGCATCATCCAGCACCCCGATACCCCAGGCCGGGAAGCTGGTGAGCGTGGTGTGAGTTTCGAACGCGTCTACATGGACCAATATGCCTGAACGCTAACAATGAGTCGCAAAATTAGACCGGTAGGCTTGAAAGAAGCTGCACTCGACTCCCCTACCTTCCGTGCGACCACCCACCACTTCTGTGACCAGATCGACTTTATCGAGAAATGGCTTGATGGATACGCCAAAGCTTCAACCAAACTCTCCTCCGAGCTGACTGCTCTGGAGGGAGTTGTGGGAAGCTTCCTGTCATATTCAACACACCCCCTTGTGGTCTCCGAAGCCGTCGTAGACCATGATTACACCCTGCTCGCAATGAGACGGTGCGGAGAAGGCTCTAAGGATCTATGGAATGGCCTCGTGTCAACAATCAAAAAAATGGAGTCTATGATCGCTGAACCGATCCGAGCTTTTATTCATGAGGACTTGAAGCATTTTAAGGTATTAATCCCCCCGCAATACCCGGCGTTTACGGGCACACCCTACAACTAGAATCACAATCAATGATTCTAATGATAATGTAGGAACTTCGTCGAAGCCTTGAACACACTCAAAAGCAATACGACTATTTCCAAGCACGATATGCATCGCAATCCAAGTCGAAAGAAAGTTCAGCGTTGAAAGAAGAAGCATGGCAGCTCCACGAAGCCCGCAAGGTCTACATTCGCGCCTCGATGGATTTGACCGTACAAGCCCCTCAGCTCCGTAATGCGCTCGATAAACTTCTTGTGCGGGTATCATTTGATCAATGGAGGGAATTCCGCGGGTTCCACAATAACAACAGCGCAACATTCTCGAAGTGGTCGAATGAGATGGACAGAATCAGAGGTTGGATACATGAGATGGAAGCAAGCGACAGATCTGCCAAGAAGGAGCTTCTTACAACAAGAAGACAGATTGAAGAAGCTGCAGAGCTGGTGGCAAGGCCATCCCGTGAAATAGAAGACTATTCTATCTCCACCGTGCCTTATCTTGGCTCCAGACCTATCTCTGTACTCAACATGGGCAAAGACGCAAAACCTGAAAAGCAGGGCTGGGTTTATCTACGGACTATCTCTGGGAAGCCTTCTCGAACCACTTGGGTGAGACGCTGGGCATTCCTCAAACACGGTATTTTTGGATGCTTAGTCCAAGGCACTCGGACAGGTGGTGTTGAAGAAAGCGAGCGTATTGGAGTCTTGCTTTGCAGTATTCGCCCGGCGTTCCAAGAAGATAGGCGATTTTGCTTTCAAGTCAAAACCAAGAACAACAATATCATTCTCCAGGCGGATGGGCAGAAGGAACTGATGGAATGGATTGGGTCCTTCGAAGCTGCCAAGCAAAAGGCTTTGGAAAACCCAGCTAGCACTGATCTTTCTGTCTCTGGAAGAATGACTGTTCAAGATCCCGCATTTTCTATCTCGCAACCTCCTGCCTCCGAATTTACAGCGGGGCCAGGCGAGTCATTGATTCCTCCAAATGAAGAACCGGCGAACGGTGAACGAAGCTCAACACTCCCTGTCCCTGATAAAGACGGAGCAGTATTCAGGTCCAGCACTGACAACGGTCGCCGGCTTACCGGTGGAGACAGTGAGGGCTCGACCAGGGCACACATTATTCAGAAATTGGATCTGCATCGTAAATCAAATAATGCTCCGCCAGCTTCGCCTTCTATTCCAGGCCCGGCAGGTGGTATTGCCAGTCTCATTTCGGCCAGTCATAACATATTACCTTACAGTGGCGCGGCAGTCGTGAGTTCGAAAGAACACGAAGGCAACAGAGGTCGGAGCTTGAGCTCAATTGACGAGCCTGGCGCAAATCTTGCCCCTCCCACACTTGCCAATCCGCCTGCGGCAACCAGCTTGAGCAAAGCTGCAGTGGTCGTCAGTAGCGAAAAAGGCATCGGGCTAGGGCTTGTGGACAGCACAGGTGGCATGCCAAGTGGAATGATGGCTAACTTGTGGGGAAGCTCTAACTGGGGCTTCATTAACAAGTTCGAAACGGAAATGAAGCCCAATGCTGAGCACAAAGAAATCACTGGCGTCCTTGCTTCGAATACAACCAGTGATTCATCTCAAAATGCTGCCGCTCAATCCAATCTACCTACCCCTAATCAGGGACAACGGCAGGTATCAGGCCCACGTCACAGGCAGACTGTTAGCCTTGATGGTGATCAGGCGTCTAAGATCCAGGAAGCCGTCGCAAAGGAGCAAGCATCCGAGCCTGCTGACTCTGAATACCCCTCAATATATCCCCAGCAACTTCGTTATCAAGATGCACAGTTCCGATTGCTTTTCCCGGATGTCTTGAAGCACGAGCCTCTGGTTCTTGTATTCAGGGCAACATGGAGTCCTAACGATGCTCAAGAATTCCCTGGCAGAGCTTACGTCACGACACAAAACCTCTACTTCTACAGCAACCACTATGGTCTTGTATTGACCACTAGTGTCTCTCTTCATAATATCTCTGAGGTTACAGCTGCCCCAGGGAGAGACTGCGATTTCTTGTTCCTTCATGCTATTCCCGCCCTGGGAAGCGACACCCCAAGCCGAGTGACCGTCAAGACCTTTTTGGAGCCCTTGAAGCTTCTTCAAAAACGTCTCAATTTCTTAATACAACAATCCATAGCTGTTGAGCCTTTGGGCCTTGAATCGCTTCTCAAGGAGCTGATCAAAATGGACTCCCCAAGCGCGAACAGAGAACCTAGCGCAGACAGTTGGGAGGATATCTCAGGCGACGCTAAAAACGACTCTCGTCTTGCAACCATTGGCAATGATTTCCGTGTCCCCATATACATTGAGAAAGACCTCGACCTTGATGGCGGGAAGGGTGGGCGTGGTCGTGACATGCCGAGGTTTAGACTGCCGACAAAGCCAGTCGAATACACCCCCCAAGGAGACCTCATCTTGGCTGCTGAAAAGGTTCTTGATGCTAGTCCTAAAGCCTTGTTCCACATACTATTCGGTGACAAGAGTGCAGTCTGGCAACTCCTACTCCACGAACGGCAAGCTCAAGAAATCAAACAAGGGCCTTGGGTGAGCACGGAGGCTCGTCATCTGAGGCGAGACTTCGAGTACAATATTGCAACTGCGGACTTCTTGGGCCAGCTCCAAAATAACGCGATAGCTGATTATCAGATTGTCGATGTTTTACAGGAACATCTGTTGTATGTGATTACTGATAAACGGACGCCTTGGCATCTTCCATTCCGAAGATCCTTCCGACTCGTTAGCAAGGTTGCTATTACTTTTGTCGGTAAATCCAAGTGTAAGCTCGCCATTTACATCAAGGTTGAGTGGCTAAGGACTCCATTCGGTCTTCAAAGTGAGCATCTCATACCCAGCTGAACTTCGTTGTATTCATTCTAACATCTCTAGGTATGATCGAGAAAAGAGCAATCAAGGATCTGGAGCAAGACGCTTTGGATCTCCTGGACTTGGTAAGCGACCAGGTCCGACGACTTGGCTCCCACAGCCGGACCAAGAAAGCTATCACGATATTTGGTCATGTTGGACGCCAGAACCAAGTTTCTCACTTCAATGGCATCGGTGTTGATAAGGCCGAGCCCCGCAAGCCCCGTATCAACCAGACAATCGCCCAAATTCTCTTCGAGACATTCATCTCTTTCATGGAAGGAGCTGTTTCATTCATGATGACATGGACGTTTGATGCCTTGCGCTGGTCTTGGAAGATTGTAAGCGCACACCAGGTCCTATTATTGTTGCTCATAACAAGTACGCTCATGAATGGATTCTATACATCGCGAGACACCTGGGACTGGTGGCACGAGCGTCATGCAGGTAAATTCCTAGCCAGACTGGGAGTTCAACCTGACATGGTGATGAGCAAGGCCATTTACATTCGGGATATTGATGAAGCCGTCGCGAATACTACCATCTGGCCATCCGATGGAGACACCAGCAGCTGTTTCAATGCCTTCCAAGAGAATTCCATCCGATATGCGGACTTGCCACTGTCACTCAGCACATCCGGGCCGAAAGATGCGGTGGCCAAGAGCGCAACCAAGCGCTTTCAGCAGACCCGTGAACGCCTCGCAAACTACCGACACAATCTCTTGGTGGCACTCCGTGTCGTCAACAGCATTGAGAAGGAGGTCGTTCAGAATGAATGGGAACGATGGCTCCAAGAAGAGCTCCGACGCTGTCGCCAGGTGGACATCCTCCTCAGCGATGACAAAGTAGGTGCCAATGCGGAGGATGAAGCCAATCGCATTTTTGCAGAAAGCACAGACAACGTCAAGGAATGGTACGCGCGATACTGCACCAGCTGTCTGCAGGAAGGAGAGCAGGTCCAAAGAAACGGGCGTGGAAGCCTTCTGGGCTGAGTCGAGACAGGCCATCTCTGCCTTCTTGATGGGCCGTTCGCTTTCTGATTTTACCTGTTTCCGCAATCTATACCCACTGCACTGGTTTATGAGAGCGTTCTGTGTGCTATTTCTGACTCATGTACAGTCAATGTTGACTGTCTATTGTCTTCACAAGTTAGCTTCTGAGAAAATAATGTTCCACGATTTAGTGGAGCGAAAACGAATGAACATACATGCCGGATTTGAATTGAAGCTTTAGCGTAGGCCAATGTCTAGTTTTGTCGAGGCTTGACCTCGCCTTCTTGGATCACGTAGTATACCACCGTTCCGTCGCCGCCAGGCCCCCGATTGACCATGGCAAGCAACATACGATTTGAGCCCCACTCCTTAGTGGCAAGGCATTCTTCCCTCTTCTGGTAGTATTCGTCTAACTTTTTTGCTTTCTCCTCGTCCTCGACTGGCCTCGCGGTTGACTCCTCAACTACTGTGTCTTTCGTTTCGGCCAGGGCCTTGAATGCAGCTGTCACAAGGCGCAGATTGAAAGAAATTCCCTGAGAAGTAGGAAGGACAAAAAGCCGCTCTGGTCGAAGTTCGTCTTCGCGAAGCCCCTTTTGAAGCATGTAAAGTTGCTCATCGGGGTGAGTGTAGACTCGATTGGGTGGAATACCAGAGATCAAGGCCTTGACGGGTAATTCGACTGGAGAAGCATCGCCATATTGATCTGAGAGACTTTCTGAAATGTCATGAATCTGCAGAGAGGTCCAGAGGTGTTGGTGCTTGAGGTTATGGAGGATTTGGATTGTGGTTGCAGTGGGTGGGCTTCCTGATGCGCCGGCCGCTTCGACGAATTTGGTGAGGGCTGAAGGGGCCTGGGGAGGCACGTCGGACTGGGCCATCGTGTAAATATTTATTCGTACGAGTTTTGTTTTCGAATAGAGGGATTGTGCAGAATGTGCTTGAGACGCCTGCGGGAAAGTGGGCTTTTGTAGCTTCCACTTTGACTCGAAAAATAACTGAAAGGACTGGCAGATCTCTGCTCACCGCACTGTAAAGTAGTCACCGCCTGCCTAGTCTAATTAAAGCCAGCGTGCAGTACCATGGAGCTTTGTTGACTATTCAACCATTGAATCTGCAATTAATTTGGCATATTTCCATAAAAATTGAGAGTCTGAAATTTACTGAACAATAAATCGCGTATAAATACACCTTTCTAACTCTCAGACCCTCGTGTTCAAGAACAGTTCCTGGCGCGGGTGGGCCCCCCTGGCGATCAGTGATTGCCGATAAGATGAACTAAAACAGAACACATGGCATCATCCTTCTTTTTTCTTTCTTAAAACAAACTCCCGCACATAAGCTGCCTATAACAATCTGCCGCCGAGTCCATTCTATTTGTCCCATCAGAACAACATCAACTCGCGGTTTTGTGTCCTACCACAGTTTTCACGATTAATCCCAACTTGAATTCGCTGCAATGGGTCGGCAAAAGCAAACAGCACCCCTACAACGAACTCCGTCGTCGCAATTGACGGACCTTCAAGCGGCCGAGTCGGCGAAATCAGAGAAGCGGACAAACGGCTCTGCCAAATCATCTGAGAATGGCCCAGAAACTGTGCAGGCAAAGGCTACCGCGGCCCTAGAAACGTCCGTCGAGTCCCCGGGGGTAATGCAACTCCTCATCTGCGTCGCGGGAATATATGCAGCATTGTAAGTTGAATGCAAATATGACGAGTGGATTGCAGAAACTGACATATACAAGCCTTTCATGGGGTGTCTTACAGGAAGCCATCACCACGACCTCCTACCCTACTCGCGTTGCAACAGCCTCCGAGCCAGAGCCACCCACGGAGCGTTTTACATATTCGCTAGTCTTGAACACCATCCAATCCTCATTTGCCGCTATAACCGGCTTCGCATACCTATTCATATCCACCCCGAAGGGTCAGAAGGTCCCCGCGGTCTTTCCCACCTCCCAAATCCTCGGCCCTCTCATCCTTGTGAGCATCTGCTCGTCCCTCGCATCGCCCTTCGGATATGCCAGTCTCGCACATATTGACTACCTGACCTTTATCCTCGCCAAGTCCTGCAAGCTCCTCCCGGTTATGCTACTCCACTTGACGATTTTCCGCAAGAGCTATCCTTTGTACAAGTACGCTGTTGTGCTCACTGTGACTTTGGGCGTGGCCACCTTCACCCTGCATCACCCCGGAACGAGCAAGAAGGTTGCTGCATCTGCTGAGAAGGACTCTGGCTCATCAACGTGGGGCATATTTTTGCTCTCTATCAATCTCCTTCTGGATGGATTGACAAACACCACTCAAGACCATGTCTTTTCTTCTCCCAAGCGGTACACTCGCTTCACTGGACCTCAGATGATGGTTGCGCAAAATGTCCTCGCCACTGCCCTGACCGCGGCATATCTTCTGGTGATGCCGTATATCTCCCATAGCGACATTCTGCATCACCTGCTTCCCTTCCCTATCCCTCCATCTACGGAGACAGAGCTCTGGTCTGCCATCTCATTCCTTCAGCGACACCCCGAGGCATTGAAAAACGTCCTGGGTTTTGCGGCATGTGGTGCGGTTGGCCAGGTGTTCATCTTCTACACCCTATCCAAGTTCTCTTCCTTGGTTCTCGTCACTGTAACCGTGACTCGCAAGATGCTCACCATGCTTCTTAGCGTGTTTTGGTTCGGTCACTCCTTGTCAGCTGGCCAGTGGCTCGGCATTTTCCTTGTATTTGGAGGTGTCGGTGCCGAAGGCCTGGTGCAGAGATCAGAGAAGAAAGCAAAGGAGCAAGCAAAACTCGAAGCTGCCAAGAAGGCACAGTAAGCTCTATTCCAAGGACCTTCTGGCTTCATTTACCATGGGACCCTATTTAGATAACTCTAGAGACATATTAGAGCATAGTAAGAATATCATGTACGATTTTCATTTTCGAGATACCAGCATTGGTAAAGATTCTCTTTGATGGTTTGATTACTTTCGGCCTTCCACCATGATGATGTGGTATCCGAAACCTGTCTTGACTTCCACGTAGCTTGGGTTGCCAGTGGTGCTGGGCTCCAACTCGTAAGCAGCTTTCTCGAACGCACCATCCAGACTTCCACGCGTCTTCCAGCCCAGAGAGCCGCCTAGTATAAGTCAGTATATCCTCCTATAAAAAGAAGAACAAAAAGGAATCTTTTATCCAAAAAAGCTCGTACCTTGTCGGGCCTTGTCTTCCGAGAATTCACGGGCAACCTCATCAAACTTGGAGCCGTTGCGTAGCTTTTCTAGCGCCTCTTCCTTCTTGGAATGCTTCTCGCACTGTTCCAAAAGTTATTAGTTATACCCCTCGTGTATTTACTCAACCTTCGTGGGAACCAATTCACATACCAAAATATGTCGCACGTTGATGGAGGTGGCCGCCTTCAAAGCTCCTTTGCCTCCTTTACCCTTTCCTCCAGCATCGTCGGTGGCTTCTTTGCCTTTACCCTTGGCGGCTTTGCCTTTTTCGCCGCCCTTGGCGTTGTTCTTGGGCGCCATATTGCTGTTGAAATTGGTTCAAAGAATGATTTGAACAGTCGAGAGATAGGTGGGGCAGATGCCTGAGGCAGAGATCGCGGGGACGCGAGATGCTTACTTCCTATGCTGTGAATCCAAGATCATAGCAAATAGTCACTGGGTGTTTTGTCGGGACTAGGTATAGCTATAAATAGTAGGTCCTTGGTTTTTCTCTGGTACTACCTAAGTACATTTGATGTTTCTGAGTCATGACAGCGCCTGTGAGTACAAATTGCGGATGAAGTAGTTGTCGTACAGCCCGCCTCACGACGCCTAGTATAACATAAATATCGCGAACTGAATGCATACTGTCTATTCAAGCCCAAGATATTATTCGGAAATGTATGTACACAAGATTTAATCGAGTTGGCGAGTCATGTGGGTCAAAACACGCCACTTTGAGTAGCCGATAGGTGCTGGGGCTTCGCGCTAAGCATGGCATTGCTATATAGCCTTCCTAATTCTCCTCTTCTCGACATTCCTCCTTCAAAATTTCTTGTTAGTGCTACCATTCTGTCTTTACCATCACACCCGGCTTTCAGTTCACTCAAAGAGACATTTGCAGGCCTCAAAGGCGTCGTCTGAACAGTGAAAAACCAACCCGAACCCCTAGGAGCTGCCCACGAAAACAAGTCCTGGGTTTCCCCAGGAAATCAGCCAGGCTGGTGTAAGTGGTTAACACGGCCAGTGGCAGATCCAGGTTCGAAACCTGGGCCTGGCCTTTTTTTGCCAAAATTTTCGTTTTGCGAAGATTTGATGCCTCGAGGTTTCTGTGCCGTTTCATCTAAACCACGACTTATCATTCACCATTTTGAACTGATGAAACAGCTTCTTTCTTGCGATCATGTGATGGATTTTAGAGCGGAAATGATTCTATCTACGATTTTATCTCGTCATTGCATCTTGTCGGCCCTCGATGGGGCCCCCGCGGCTAAAAATGGACGGGTGGTGGGAGCGGAAGCACAGCACAGCGTTCACTAAACAGAGCTAACGTGGATTTTGATTCGGGTAGTAGAGCTATGATCTCGATGCATTTGAATGAATTATCCCTTCTGAGATTACTTCATCTGCGTCTAAGCCAACTGCGATAGATATAGCAGCGATATAGCGACGCGCCGTACTAAACGCGGATGACCTTCCCGAGGCATGAAGCTAGAAAAATACGAATCAACAGCGCTCAAGTAGATGTAATCAGGATTCCCAAATTGAATGAACCTTCTCATAAGATCTGGATACAAGAGCCTGCTCTATTGATACTTCCAAGGAGAACTGCACATCCCCTCGGCTGTTCATCCCTCTCCCTGGGTGCACGTGTGCATCTAACTTGAAGCGTACACAGCCAAGGAGTCGTGCATCAATACTCTAAGCATTATTATTGGCGTCAAAAGAAAATGAGACGGTGTGCGACGAAGAATAGCAAAGACAAGTACAACTTCCTTGGTCCATATACGGACTAGACACCATATCACGTGTCTGTACTTCCCCTCGTCTGATCTTCCCTGCCGCACCAGGAACATCCAAGAAACTTCACTTCCTGAACAAATCTTCTCATCAATGCTTATGACTTGAGATCGACCATTATGATATGACAATTTAGAGCACAAGGGTTTCTCGTCTCGGCAGGCACACAAAGCGGCAAGCAGAGTCGACCGAAACCGGCAACCGCCTTCCCCGCTGCATTGACATAATAGCCATGTTCTTTTTCAAAGGTTCAAAGAGAATTCGTCTGCGCGCTGCTAACTATCATTAAGCACGACACGCACTCTCTCTATCGTATGTGCCTTTGTTGAAACCTGCATATCGGAATTGATGAGCCACGATCTGGATGCATATCGCATCCATTCACTTC
Organism: Tympanopsis confertula; assembly: GCA_026745395.1. Classification (NCBI taxonomy): domain Eukaryota; kingdom Fungi; phylum Ascomycota; class Sordariomycetes; order Coronophorales; family Scortechiniaceae; genus Tympanopsis; species Tympanopsis confertula. Next base: position 343,028 of record JAOYNU010000006.1, on the reverse strand, counting down.
CCGCAGATGCATACTACATCCCCAATTTCATCTCGGAGGATGAGGAAGCTTGGATCTTGCAAAAGGTGAGTTGATAGGCTCGAAATAGCACGCCAGGAGCTTGAGTCCAAGACAGGCATAGCTCTGCGGTCATTCTGAGACATTCCATACTGCCGCCGACAGGTCGGCTGACCTATTCACAGATAGAAACCGCCCCTCTCCCACGCTGGACACAACTCTCGCATCGCCGGCTTCAGACATGGCCATCGGCACTCACAAAAGCCAACAAACTGCTCGAGTCCCCTCTCCCGCCATGGCTCGTCGCTCCCATTGTCGAGCCCCGCTTCAACGCGCTGGGCATCTTTGCTGACGCGCCCCACAAAGCCCCGAATCATGTCCTAGTCAACGAGTATCAGCCCGGCCAGGGCATCATGCCACACGAAGATGGAGACGCATACTATCCACTTGTGGCGACCGTGAGCCTTGGAGCCCCTGTTGTTTTTGACCTGTATCCCAAGAACCACAATTCGGGAGAACCGACGAACAGCGGCAGTCCAGCGTTTCGCACACTGCAGGAAAGACGAAGCCTGCTGGTCACCAAGGAGCATCTCTACTCAGATTTCTTACACGGAATTGCCGAAACTATACGCGATGAGGACCTAGGGCCATCCTCCATTTACAACTGGGAGCATCTGGGGAACCCTGAGCCGTTCCGGACGGGCTCATATTCGCGGGAGACGAGGACAAGCCTAACGTACCGAGACGTGTTAAAGGTGGCGAAGATGGGGGGCACATTGAAATTCCTGGGTGGGCCTAAATGAAGGAGGCAATTTGTCGCCGCAAACGCACTGATTGCCTTGTGTACTCTGCAGCTTATTTCTTATCAGTTTCTATTTCGAGGCAGCTGGTCCGTATCAGAGTCGGGATCCAGTGTCGGGGGCGGGGAACAAAAGGCTGGGGTGCTCGGCAGCACATAATCACGGCGCGAAAGTGCAGCCTGGAAAGGTGGAGTCGCAAGCCTCATTCGGGCCGATCAGCGCTGGCTGCCTCGCTTTCTCGGTTTCAACACATGTTTGACAGCTATAGGCACGGGAGAGGTGATTGGGGAGCAGGGGGGTTTACTGGGGGATATGTTTGCTGGCCCACGATCTGATCTGAAGGATTGCTATTTCTTGACCTGCAGATGTACACCATGTACCAGGTACCCGTGGGCCAGGGTTTATTATTTTTTTCAGGCTTTTATCTGGATCGATAAGAAGCTCTGAGTGGTCGCATCGAGGCGATCGCCACCAGTGGAACCACTTTGCACTTGGAGGCCGGAATGGGTTAGTAGCGTCCGTGCCGTGCACGCAGTCGAGTTTTCGCAGGTCTTGCATGAGGGTTCTTCGATAGGAATAGGGGGGAAAGATGCTAGTGGTTAGAGCAGGAATGTCTGAAGATAGCAAAAGGAGGGGGAAGTGCTGACCTGCGTATGCTTAGTTTTTCGGAGGGCTTTCTCTCCACTTTCGATGATTCACAGTGGCCACACGTCGCAGCGAAGGGAAAAGTCCACTCTCTCCCGCCTTCCTCGTCCCCAAATTGCCCCCTTCTTTTCTCCCTTCCCAATCTTCAACTCCCAACTGCTTCCCTTTCTTCCCTTAATAATATACTTCGCTCGCGCTTCCCTCCCAAATTATTCGAGGTACCCATAACATTTACGCGACCGATACTCTTGGGGCACGCTGGTCTTGCCCATCCTTTAGCCTCTCGGCCGCACTTTTCGCCGTGATCAGCGTCTGCGTTCTCTTGCTGGCGCTGCCGACTACGGTCGCTTGCACCTATCGCGGCCTTCCCAAAATGACGAGCGGAATTCTCACACATCGAGTGCTATCGCTATGAGTGATGTTGAGGCAGTCTCATTACCAGCTGCTCTGGAGGTTCCTCGAGACACCCTGGCTGTGAAGTCTGACCCGCCCGCGCCTTCCTCCCCCGGGAAGGCGCCGGTTTCCTCCCAGCCCAGCACTCAACATTCGAATCCAGTGGATCAGGAGGATGAGGATCAGGGGCCACCGAGTCCCAGGGCTGATTCCGAAGCAGAAACTATAATTCAGTCCGGTCGCGAGTCCTTGTCTCCCGAGAAGAAGAGGAAACACATTCGACATGATCCGCTCCGACAGGCTGTCAATGGGGTCGATGGCGCCCAGCGAAAGAAGCCACGACTCGATGGCAATCGGAGACTCTCGGGCTCTCGGTCGCCTAGCCCTCGACGAGCAGGGTCGCCATCGCATGCTGTGAAAATCGAGAAAGTGGAGGAGCCTCCGTCGGTTACGCGGGCCGTGCTGGACGAAGCAAATGTGAACCAGGGAGAGAAGCCTCGAATTTATCGCAAACGAAGCTTCAGCGACAGTGTGGACGACAAGGGCGACCGGCGCCGTAGCTCTCACCCGATGAACGATATACCCAACCTGAAGCGCGTCAACGCTCTGTCTCAAAACACTGCCCGTTCACTCTCACCCAAACGCTCTTCTCACCAACGCTCTTCGTCTGGTTCCCTCCTAAACAACAAAAAGAAAGCCCCTACTCCCCTTCCCCCCAGTGGCTACCAGCGTCAACACTCGGAGGACAGAGAGTCCACCTCATCGTCAGCCAGCAGCTCTCCTCTACCCAGCAATCACCTACGCAGGTTAGGGTCTGGTGCAGGTGCTTCTGCATCACCCGCAAAGCACATGGGCCCTAAGAAGCTACGCGATAAGAGTGGTCGTACGCCTTTGGCGAGAGCTTGTGCCGACCGCAAGCATGATCAGGTCATGGCGCGTCACCACGAGCGTCCAGAAGACTTGAATGTTCCCGACAATGCAGGTAACACGCCTTTACAGATTGCGTCCCTCAACGGAGAAGCTTCTATTGTCAAGTTTCTGCTCGAAGCAGGCTGTGAGATCAACACCAAGAATATCGACAAGGACACGCCGTTGATTGATGCGGTGGAGAATGGCCATGTGGATGTTGTCAGGCTATTACTGGATGCAGGAGCCAACCCTCGCACTGTGAACGCCTCTGGTGACGAGCCATACGAACTAGTCCCGCCAGAGTTGAAGGACGAGAAAGAAGAAGATTATGACGATATTAGGAAGGCACTCGCGAATGCCAAGTCGAATCAGCGACCTGGTCGACGATCAGAAGACCGAGTGGGCTCAGATAGCAAAGCGACATCTTCACGGCGAGCTTCAGGAGCCAGCATGTCACGCAGCCCTCCACCATTGAGTGGTGCCGCGAGTCGACGAAAGACCGGCCGAAGTGAGGCGACAAGAAATGACCTCTTATGGACTCAACCTACGCCAGAAAATCTTACAAATTTTGCTGCTAAGGGTGATGAGCAGGGAGTAGTGAGCATCCTGAATGTGTTACAGAAGGCTGATAATGCTTCTTTGATTGCTGCAGCAAAGGGTGGTCATGGCGATGTGTTGTCTTTGATGTATGCCATCGGGAATGCAGATGCAGATCCCAGTCCTTTGCGTGGCGCTGGCCATAAGGCTGGATTCAACACACCCATGCTTGCTGCGATCGGTCGAGGTAACACTGCCGTTATCGAACTTATCCTCAGTCAACCTGGTTTCAACCCCACTCGCCGTCTCTTCGAAGATCGCACTTATTATGAACTGTCTCGCGCCCGCCAGGGAGAGAATTGGGAAGAAGAGTATGATATATTGAAGAGCGCATACGAGAAGGCTTCGCACGACAAGGGTCGCAAGGGTCATTCCTCCCCTCGCCGTGCCCGACCAAAGGTTAAAGATGACGAGCGCCGCCCACGAAGAGAGTCATCCTCGCCAGTGGCCCGTCCTAAGAAGCCGAAAGAAAGCCCTCCTTCCAAACCTAATAATAATCTCAACTCCGCATCATCCCGACCCCGCTCTAATGACGACCACCCCCGCCCGAAAAGCTCGAAGGAGAAGCATAATAACGCCAGCTCAGATCTTGATACCGCTCGGTCGGACTCAGTGAAGCCTAAGTCCTCATCCGCCCGGCGAGACAGCGAATCAAGTGGCATTACCCGGCCTGATGAAATTCGAAAGCGCCGATTAATCGCTGGGCGCCGTCCCCAAGAGCAAGATCGCCGTCCTAGTCTATTCTCATCAGATTCTCTTTCTGGCCGCGAGGAACCCCCGAAAGCTCAGGACTCATCATTGAAACGTATTCGCACCGAAACTTCTCCCGAAAGATCTCGCTCGCGTGGCCCTGATCAGGACCGACTTTCTCCTGAATCGCGAAAGAAGAAACGACGTGTACTTACGGAGGAGAAGTCGGCAAACATGCCCAACGGTCGCCTTCGTAACAGCGATGATGTGAAAGACACTGAGAAGCCGAAATCCCGCCCGTTGCCAGAAGATACCCCCGCCGAGCGCCCAACGGTTAAATCGAAGCCTGCTGATGGCACGAAGAAGCCTGCATTACCGACGCAGTCCAGCAATGATGGTATCGCCAAGAAGAACAGTGACGTGAAGACCGAACCACGGGAGAACGTCTCTGAATCAGTTGCTGAAAGTCTTACCGATGAGAAACAGGATGAACGCGAGGCCGAGAAGCGTCGGAAGATTGATACCGAGAAAGCTGAAGCAAAACTCGCCGAAGCCAAGAAGGCTGAAGAAGATCGAATTGCTGAGGAGAAGCGCGTGGAAGAAGAAGCTGAGCGTGCGCGACGGTCGAAGGAAGAGGCAGAACAGGCCGCGCGAGTTGCGCGTGAAAAGGCCGAGGATGAGGAACGCAAGCGCAAGGAAGCCGAACAACGTCGAGCTAAGCAAGCGGAGGATGAGCGGCAGAAGCGAGCTGAGCAAGAGCGTGCTCGTGTGATGAAGCTGCGCCGCGAGCAAGAAGCACAGGAACAGCGTCGTCGCGACGCCCTTCCTGGTCGCTTGCGTATGTCTGCAAACCTGATCGGCTTCAATGATCCCCACGCCAAAAGCCTCGAATGGCTCCAGAAATTCACTCCTCTGGTCACTGTCTTCACTCGTCAACTTGAGCCCGGTTGCGCGCCCGATGTAGCGGAGGAGAGATGGGTTCCGAATTATTTGGTTGCACCCTTGTTGGCTACCAACGACTTGCAACTTTCACAGTGTATATTTTATCCTCACGTCCAACGTTTTGACATGGTATTGACTTCTTCTTTGCAGATGCCAGCTGGGAAAAACGCAAGGCAACTCCAACACAACGCAACAACCTTTGGCGGTGCACACGTCGCCACTTGGTTCCTACCGACGACCCCAAGTACCGCCATGCGTCGTTCGGGCAAATCATGCAGTTGGATTGCGAAACGCAGCCCAAATATTTCGAGATGGAACACATTTTCTGGATCAGGGTAAGTTTTGACAAGCACCTGCGAGTATATTATCAACAGAATCTAACATGTCCCTTCTGGATAGCTCTCTGATTTCATGGATCTTGTTCCTCACATTCCTCATCTACACGGCCTCAAGCTCGACGACATCCTCAGCATGCACATCGACCCTGAGCCTTCAACTTCAAACAAACCTCCCGTTCAAATAAATGGCCGCCATACCCCTCCGGTGGTAGATTCCTTCCCCGAACCCCATGCTCCCGGCGTTCCCAACGGACACAGCCATTCTCGACCTGGTACATATTTCTAGTCCCCTTTATTTGCAAACTCTCGCTCTCGCTTTCAGCACGGGCTCAGCGTGATTGACAGAATTCAGCGGTGGCGTCAAGGTCAGATTCTGATTGTACGATTATGATACCTCTTGCGTTCATGTAACGAATCTGCTTTTGTTCGATAGCTTTGCCTACAGGCATAAATATTTTTAACTCGCTGAGAATTGTCATCTTCCAGTAGGACATAGGACATCGTAACTCCCCAGTCACACCGAATTACCTTTGCTATGTGTAACCCTAGATCGAATTTGATGGGCGGGCCAGTTGCGATCCCCACGTGTTCATGTTGAATTTAACCTTGGAATCACTCGCATCTCCTACTTTGAATTGTTTGCAGTGTTGTGTTGTTGTGTTCCTGGCATACGTGACTAATGTGAGATAACCTTAAATCCAATTGACGTGATCTAGATCTACCCCTTGCGGCTTAAGGTAGCTGTTATCCTGCAAGGACTGATTGCTCTAAGCCTCAGTTGCTACATCGGCCTCGCTGTGCTCAAGAAGTATGTGGAGTACTGTTAGACGGACCCCCTCGGTCACTATTTGAACCCCTGCTAAATTGTATCTGCTCTAGTATGTAATTTCCTATACAATTGGGCTAGGGAGCCAAAACAACTTAGAAGTCCCTCGAAATATCTACACAGTATCGACACAGTATCTGCATTTTGTGTACTCTGTAGGAATAAGCTCTTTAGATTCGAAGCTACGAGATTCTCTTCCTGTGTCTACTACTATATTATCATTACTTTATTCATTGATTGAGACCACATGTAGTACTTGAAGGGACTTCTAAGTTACCTTACTACTCTGGCCTGATTGTATGGGAGATTACATACTAGACTAGAAACAGTTTAGTGGCAGTCCGAATAACGATCAGGGGGTCCGTCTAACACGACTCAGTATGTGGAAAATTTCCGGATACTGCAGCCGAGAACTATTTCACTTAGAACTGGAAATTGCGTAGGATATTCAAATTTTTATTATTATTAACATTATTCATATATTCTGAGCCTCTTTCGATCTCTGGATCAATAAGCAGGGGGGTCTTGGTCATACAGGTGCTTTGAAGGAATCTTTTCAAGCATCCTTGAATCCGCTTCCACTACCTGCTGAGAGCCATCGGCCTCGACATAAGTCTTCTTAGCGTCCGCTTCCACAACATCACATCCATTGCTAGCCTCTACTAAGGCATTTGAATGTGCCTCCACAGCAGCAGAGTGATTCACGGGATTCTGTTCCATTTCCAGCGGCCCTTGCGGGAAATTCAACTTTTCTAGGTCTTCTCCTCGTTGGCTTTTTCGGGTGCTGTTCCACATCATAGAGAATGGAAGGATTGAAGCGTAGGTGAAAATTATCAAGACCGCTTCAGCAATGACGGCGACGTATATGTTTAAGCTGGAGATATCACTAACTGTCACGTAGTCATTGATATCGGAGATTGCCCAAATCATGTTGAGGGCGAAGAAAAAGACACTTCCGCATAGTAAGAATACGGATAGCACCTAGAAATGAGACTTGTTAGCAATGAAGAACCAATTTGTGGGGTATTTCCGTTACTCGCCCTCTTCGTTGAATGGGTAAATGCTTTTACAACTGTGTAGATATTTCAAGCCATAATTTCAATCGAAATTACCCATCGGACAATCTGAGTTACACTGTCCGCGTATGCGTATCCAGCCCTTGTAACGTCTTGATCGAGTGCAATCCCTTCGCCAATATCCGATTCGACTTCACGCAGCATTTCAGTAACCCAGAAAGGCCAGTCGACCATGGCAGTCACCACAACTAGACCCACTAGAGCCCAGTGGCCCATTTTGATCTTGCGAGATAGAGCTCTTCCCTTCGTCGCTGCCTCGACACACCGGTGTGTCATCTCATAGAAGATGTAGAATAGGATACACATTGCCGCATGATGAAAAAGGCTTTGCAAAATCTGAGTCGCGAAGAAAGATTGACTATAAGATTTGTCGTCTCTCTGCTTTGGCCTTACATTCGCTTCGATTGCACAGGTCAGGACCTCAAAACTAGAAGTATCCCCAATGTGTTAGTCTTCCAAGGTTCTCGATCAATTCTGCAAGTAAAATGAACCAAGTACTCACAAGAATATGCAAAACAAGGAGGCAATCAGGTTCCAGAATAATAGCGCCTGGCGCCGTTGACTTCGGAAAATCACCAGTCCAACTATACATCCTATCGACCCAACGCTCACAATAATATCCAATGCAAATCTGGCCTGCGAAAAAGAGCCTTGGTTTTTTGAATAGATACCAGTCGATAGATTTCCTGAGCCGGAAGTGGTGTACTCTGGTATAAGAGACGACATTTTTGCTGTTTTCTTGCGGTTGATTGATCACAGAAACTGGACCTTACGCTTAATAAAAAACGATTAAATGGCATAACACTCGAATAACATGCCAAACTTGGCCTTCGTCAGCCAAGACCACAGCCTACACTTCAATGGTTACATTTTGGTTAGTTTTAAGGCCGTCAATGGGGGATCGGCGGCCCTTCTGCAATGGCGGCTTTTAAGTGGGCGAGTGTAGACTTAGGCGCCCAGAGGCCCCACAAGGAGCTCTAAGTGGATTCGTTTTTGCGAGCAGATATCGACTCCCAAACGGTCATGGAAGTACGTTTCTTTTTTTAGTGAGTGGCACCTCTATGCTTGGCATTCACCTGGGACATGTGTTGAAGAACTTGAAATCTTAACATGCCGATCTCTGCTTCGTACTCCACGGAGTACGGGATACATTCGTCACTAACCCACCAAATTAGAAGAGATGATCGGCTACCTCGGGCCTTAATTGTAGGATTTGCGAGCAGTTCGCAACTGCTGCAGAATAGAATCTTATGCAAGCTGCAACATGTAGATCCAACTGGGGTTGGTCGCGATGTCAAGCGATGTGCGATGTAGGAAGTTCGCATAGAGAATCTTTGGGTATTCGAGTATCGGTATAATGCCCAACTTATGTTTTCTAACAAAAAGTGATAATGAAACACTCAGGTGAAAAAGTCAGGAGAGCACTGCTCTCGATGAATACACCGTGCATGAGGAAATGCTTGTTGAGATAGCGTTGATGCGGTTCGCATTTTCTGCTTCCCGATTAACGATGAATAATTTTGTACGCTTCTAACGTACTTCGGCTTGAGTACATGACTGGTACAAATTAACGACTTTAGGGTGATGCTTGCATACTTCGGAGCCTTGCGAGATCAGTCCGGGGTCAGCACTTAATCTTCCCCGGGCGGAGTGACTATGTGCGTTTATGCCAACAAGCAAGATGCTAATTAATTGACAACTTGAAAGCCCGGAGGGAGAGAGACTTGATCCCAGCCAAACCAGAGGTCCTCGTAAAATTGTTCATTGTTTTTCTTGAAGCTCTTGAAGTATACGGCAAAGGCCTCGGCTAAACAGATATGCAGAGCCAGAAATACCAAGACGTACGGATGAAGACAGATATCATAGAAAATAACAGCCTCATTCACGAACTAGTGACCCTATTTTCAAGAAGTATTCAATTCGTTGAATAATGGAATAAAGAATGTAGAGTATACCCCACTAAACCGGCAACGGCAATAAGGCGGTGAGATGCGGCAACCAGCCCCTCTGATTGGCCCGAATGTCTCCGCCCCACCGCACATTCGGAATTTCCTCGAAATCGTAAGCGCAAAATTGGAACTTCTTCTTCCACACTCCATAAATCACCACGAAATCTTCGAGGATTTCCGACCTAAAACAACCGCTACCAATTCATCTCAGTAGCATTCAATATGGTGCGCAGCTCTTCAACACCCCATCCACGACCCAGTCACTAACAATCGCACAGTCGGACGGAGAAGAGACCCAGTCCAACCCCCCCGTCGCCGCCGATGAGGTCGAGGTTTCCGCTGACGCTGGCTCCGGCCAGATGTCCGTCCTCGATGCTCTGAAGGGTGTCCTTCGCGTCTCCCTCATCCACGACGGTCTTGCCCGTGGTCTCCGTGAGGCCGCTAAGGCTCTCGACCGCCGCGAGGCTCACATGTGTGTCCTCAACGAGGGCTGTGAGGAGGAGGCCTACAAGAAGCTTGTTGTCGCTCTTTGCTCCGAGCACAAGATCCCTCTCATCAAGGTCCCCGATGGAAAGCTCCTCGGCGAGTGGGTCGGTCTCTGTACGTGATGTCCAACTCCCCAATCTCGAACTCGACTAATACATTTCTCAGGCACCCTTGACCGTGAGGGTAACGCCCGCAAGGTCGTCAACTGCTCTTGCGTCGTTGTCAAGGACTGGGGTGAGGACACCCAGGAGCGCGCCGTGCTCCTCAACTACTTCCAGACTGAGCAGTAGATTAGCCCTTGAGGCTGGCTCTGTCATACTGGTCGTTTAAAAGGGTGGACGCCGTTGCGGCACGGGCTGTGTTGGGATTCTGGGGCATGGACAGGTGATGGGAGCTGTGGTGATATATGCTGTCGGCTTCTGTGTGCTTGGATACCATCTGGAAATTCTGGGATTGTCTTTTAATTAAGTCCGTTCCTCGGCCTGTGTGATGCTGTGCCCCGTTTGCTCGGGTGTGCACTTCTGTGATGCTCGCACGCCTAAATAAAATATGATCTTATGACAATCACCATTTCTACTGAACAGTAAGCGTAGTCCATTGAGCCTATCGGTCTACCATTTTGGTTTTACTGAGGGCAAAGAGTATCATTAAGAAAGTCATTGTATTCGTTCTTATAGTCATCTAAGTGTGCAATCTAAATACGGGCAGATCATTTTTATCCCCTAATCGTTACGCGGCGCGTTTAGCGGACCTCGAGCTTCTTCATCTTGAACTCCTGCGCACCATCGATCAAACGGCGCTCAGTGTTCTTACGGCCGTTGACGAAGTCGGGGTAGTTGAGGGTCAGCTCGACAGCGCCGTTGACAGCATTGTCAACAGCCTCGACACCAAGCATAAACGAGTGGTCCTGGTTTCCGACCTCATACTTCCAGGAACCGAAACGGCCACGGGAGAGAATGTCTTGGTTGTATAGGTGAGGAAGGATCTCCTTGAGAGCTCCGTCACGCTCCAGGGCGGGGGTAGGGTAGCCGTGGTCGAAGCGGCGGTGGTAAGTGCTGACGATCTCGTCACCGGGCT
>JAOYNU010000006.1:293882-332203 GCA_026745395.1 Tympanopsis confertula | reverse complement strand
CACACAACGCCGACTTAAGCCCCCATCAAGCAACTCTGATGACTGCCGCTTCCCAAAAAAAAAAAAAAAAAATTATACATATAGCTGCGATCCAGGGAGCATCAGGCCAGGTAAAAAATATATGGAATTATAATTATATGCGATAATATCGACCAGATCTCTTGATGGTTGGGTGACAAAGCGCACGGACCCACTGATCAAGTAGAGTTACTTGCCTGTTACTTGCACCTGACAATTCGTATATCCGTACCCTGGCACAAACCTCGCCGTGCACCCCTTTTGAAGATATTCGCAGCCAGGCATATTCGTGTGTGGGACATTTTGCATGGTGGTTCCATGGCCGTCTGTTTCGTGCTTCCGCTCCCTTTGCCGTCCTGTCCCGGTTCTCTGCATACAGTCATCGTCTGGAATCTACAGTAAGCGCGTCGAGGGTCGAGGGAAGCCTGGACGGGGCAGGGAAGGGCAGGAAAACGCGCACAGGCCGAGATTGATCCCATCCACTTTGGCACCCGCCTTCTTTCGTCTGACTTCCGCGTTGCGTGCGTTGCTTGCTTCAAGTCCAGTCGCGTTTTCCGTTTCCCAAGGGAGACCGCCCCCCCTCCCAGCCAGGCCAACCGCGCACAACCGACTGCCCTCAGATTTCCTCTGGTAGGTTTTCCTATCTTCTGGCCGCATCGGGCGTCGGTTGCCAGGCCTTGGAATCCTGCCTCCCCAGTCAAACAAACTTCTGACCCTCCAGGCCACAAGGGCAGACGCAGCGCAGTCAGTCCCTTGGTGATTTCGAAAACCCACTCGCATACTTTGGCCAACCCCGGAGAGCGACTCGACTGGGCCTGATGAAGAAGGGTCGCGATATCTTTTTCTTCGGCGACACACTCTCTCTCGCACCGAACGACTGCGCACACGTCGCGCGATAGGCACCGATAGAAAAGAAGACAGAAGGACGGGAAGAAGACCGAAGGAAAGAAAGAGAAAAGAAGAAGAAAAGGGAGAGGAACAAAAAAAACCACCGCGGCCGTCACGAGGCTGTCTGCAATCATGCCTTGGCATCCTCTTCCGCGCATCGCGTTCGCGGTTGCGACGTACCCATTTCAGCCCACAAGCTCCGCCGACCTGCCGCTCGAGATCGGCGACGAGCTGTACATCATCGAGGAGACGTCGGATGGCAACTGGCTGCGCGGATACCTCGTGGCGCCGCCCAACCTTCTTGCAGGGCTGACGTCGGTCAAGGGCCACACTCTTGAAGCGCGCGTCTTCAGCGGCATCTTCCCCAGGAGCTGTGTCGAGGTCCGCGAGATGCTGGGCGAGGGAGACGAGGCCGACGACGACGAAGACGGCATCCACCACCCTGCCGACTCGGCCAAGAGCGGCGTCAACGGCGCCAGCGACAAGAGGAGGACAAGGGGAAGGGAGAACGTGGCGGCCGTGGGCGCGGCCACGGCAGACAGGTTGAGCAGCGGCCACGCCAGGTCCAGCAGATGCCTCCTGCAAGAGCTCACCAACGGTGCGGCCCCGCGACTGTCGCTGCCCATCAGGCGCGATCCGAACGCGCCGCGGCCGCCTGCTCCGGTGCCGATGCTCAAGATTGGCGACGAGACGCCCACGTCGGCCGGCGAGCCGCTGATAGACGAGATCGCCTCGTGTCTGCGTGAATGGCACTCGACGAACCTCCACGAGCTCGTCCTGACACGCCAGTATCCTCGCCTCGACGAGCTGTCCCAGATGATCACCTCTCTCAACCACAGCAGGCAGCAGCTGCTGCACAACGTGCTGACGGCCCGTGAGTGCGAGCGCGTGCGCGAGAAGTCGGTCTGGGACCTCGTCCGGGTGAACAAGCTGTGCGGCGGCGAGGTGATTGTGCGTGACCCCAGGGCGCGGGGGCGAGTCCTGACGGCCGACGACTCGGTGGTGGAGGTCACCAAGCTGCAGTCGGTCATGGGCCTGCTCGACGAGCCGCCTCGGGCGGTGGCCGAACACACGGCGCTCCATCATCTCCTGGTCGACGTCAGGAGCTTTGCTGGGCCGTCGACCGCAGAGACATCGCTGGCTCTGTACCTCGTCAGCAGGCCGTCTGGGGGGCCGGCAGTCGCCTTGTCGGAGCCGTTTGTCATCAGCATCCCCTCGGGCGGCAGCATCGGCTCTCTGGCGCACAACCCGCAGAATCGCGTGCTCTTTGCAGATCTCAACGCCCAGGACATTGGGGATGCGCCCTCTGCAGAGTCGGACCTCTTTCTTGTCGCCAAGGTCCGCGTCGCGCAGCACATCGCCCACGGGAAACCCCTCTCCCGCCAAGGCTCCATCAGCCACAGCACAGCGACGCAGAGCAAGGAGCCTCCAAGGGCGCCAGGATCCTCGAGCCCAAAGCCAGCGTCGCGGAGGAGCATGATGTGGGGAGGCAAAACACGCGCTGTGTTCTCGCGGGGCAACAACAATCAGCACAACAAGCTTGACGCCGTGACCGAGTCATCACACGAGCAGCAGCAGCAGCAGCAGCAGCAACAACAACAGCAACAACAACAACAGCAACAACAACAACAACAGCAACAACAACAACAACAGCAACAACAACAACAGCAGACCGCACTCGAAAGCCGCGATGGGGCCAACCCCCCGAGCACCGCTGCCTCGCGTGCAGATGCCAGGTCGGTCGACGGGTTCCCGCCTCTTCAACGCGCAATGACGACGTCGCAGACCGCACACAGGACCATCGGGGTGGGCGTGGCCAAGCTCAACGCCGTCATGAAGCTCGGAGACGCGATCGAGCAGGTCGTCAACGTCTGGACCCCGTCAACCAGGTTTCTCGCCGAAAAGCCCGAGACGGACCAGGACTGGGACGTTTTGATCCGTGAACTGCTGGACAGCCGCACGGGTCGCTACGAAAAGTCCTCCGGAGGGGAGAGGCTGCAGTTGCATCTCAAAAGTCTTGTCCACGACGATGCCGACGAGCTCATCCGCTCAACCCCAACCCTGCTCTCCGGGGTCTGCAAAGCAAACAGGATAGGCTTCTCCGGGTCCCCCACCAAGCCCAGGTCTGACATTTACCTTGGCATGGACCATGCGTCTCTGGCCAAGGGCAACCTGCTCTCGCGATTTGGGGGCGGCCAGACGGCTATTCCGACGGGCTTGCAAGCCAACAACCTCCAACTCACGCTCGAGATACGGAGACCGTCGGGAGACAGGATCGAGCACTGCATATTCCCCTCCTCAAACGGCCACGGCGTGTCGGCGTGGAAGTCGGGGACGGTCGAACGAGGCGACGGATGGAGAGAGACGGTCAGGCTGGTCCTGTCCCCCGAGGACGTGTCCAGCGCCCATGCGGTCATGTTTCTCGCCGACCTCCCGCACCCGCCGTTTGCCGTTGCCTACCTGCCCCTGTGGGACGAGCGTGCGTTTGTGCGTGACGGCAAGCATCTGCTCTGCCTGCACAGGCTGGACGAGTTCACGTCGACGGCGCAGCCCGGCGTCACCGGCAAGGGAGGCTACCTGTCTCTGCAGTGGAATGCTCATCACGGCAGGGACGAACGACCCGAGTCCTCTGGCCCGCTTGCCGCGCTCCAAGTCGAGTCTTATCTCTGCAGCACGCGCTTCTCGCAGGACCGCGTGGTCCTCGGCCTGCTGAAGTGGCAGGACGCGCCAGAGTCGGAGATTGCGGGCCTTCTCAAGCAGCTCGTTTTCGTGCCCGAGATCGAGATCGTCAAGCTGCTCAGCGATGTGCTGGACAGCTTGTTTGCGATCCTGCTCCATGTTTCCGGCACCGAGGAGCTCGAGGACCTGGCGTTTATGGCTCTCGTCAGGGTGCTGGACACGGTCCACGATCGCAGGTTCAATGTCGGGCCGTCGATCGAGCAGTACGCCGACACGACGTTCAACTGGCCGTTTGCCACGCCGTCTCTTGTGCGCTCCCTTGGCCGCCTGCTCGAGAAGCCGACGGAGCCCGAGACGGCACGCAAACTGCGCGCCACCTTCAAGGTGGTGCGGCTGATATTCAAGTTCATCATGAACGGGCGCAACCAGCAGATGGCCAAGGAGGCCGGCGTCGGGATAACATCGACGACGCAGAGCTTCTCGAAGCATCTCAAGGCCATCTTCGAGGCCCTCGACGAGATGATGCGCAACCAGGCGCCCATGCTGGTCGGCAGCCAGACGCTCGCCGTCCAGCACTTCCACACGTGGCTGCCCGAGCTGCTCGGGCTCCTTTCGACCGAGGAGATCCTCCACATCGCCATCGACTTTATGGACTCGTGCCACCAGGTCAAGGGCAAGCTCGTGCTGTACAAGCTGATCCTCATAATCAACTACTCCAAACTCGACGTCTTCTCGCAGCCGGAGCAGCGCTCCGCACTGAGCGCCAACATGGTCAGGTGGATTGCGCCCCACTGGGGCCACGTCGAGGAGGTGACGGAGCTGTGGAGGGAGCAGGTGCGGCTCTGCTGCTCGGTGCTGGCCAGCCAGATGGACCATCTCGGACCGGGCATCCCGGACTGCATCCCCAAGCTCGTCGACTCGTACCTCTGCATCCTCGCAGACCAGAGCAAGCCCCGCAGCCGCTTCTCGCTGCTCTTCCCGACGTCGTACCCCTTCCCGTACAAGGTGCTGGCGGAGCCCATCGCGTTGGACGAGGCCCTGGTGGAGCTCTCGACCGTGCTGTCGGCCCTGGCAAGCTCCCCCAGCGGGCTGCAGCTCGACTTTGCCGAGGACGAGATGAGCGTCCTCCTCGAGAACATGCTCAGGGTGCACATGAGCATCCTCGTCGGCGAGGCGTTCCCGCCAGCCTGGCTCAGCGTCCACATCCACCACCACAAGTCGACAATGAGCACGCTGCAGTATCTCGCAAACATCATGCTGGACTCGTTCCTGCCGGACCCGGACGACGCCGAGAGCTTCAAGACGGAGCTGTGGAAGCTGTTCTTTACGACCCTGCTCAAGCTGGTTGGCAGCCCGTCGCTCGCGCTCGAGACGTTCCCGGAGCAGAAGCGCCGTGCCGTGTGGAAGATTGCCGGAGACGTGCGCGAGCACGGCGCCGAGCTCCTGCGCCGGACGTGGGAGGCGATTGGCTGGGAGACGAGCGCGGACGAGAAGAAACGCTACGGCCTGGCGCGGATGGGCGGCTACCAGGTGCAGTATGTGCCCGCGCTGGTCCCGGCCATCGTCGAGCTCTGCCTCTCGGTGCACGAAGGGCTGCGCAGGATGGCGGTCGAGGTGCTCCAGACCATGATCATCAGCGAATGGACCCTCAGCCAGGATCTGTCGGTGATGCAGACCGAGATGATCGACTGCCTCGATCACTTCTTCACGTCGAGCAGGACGCCGGCGGCCGAGAGCACGCCGCAGAAGCTCTTTGTCGACGAGCTCGTGCAGCGGTTCCAGCTGCTCAAGCCGGCGTCGGACGGCGACGACGACGACGACGACGACGACGACGACGACAAGGCGCTGTTCGCCGCCTTCGGCCATCTCGTCTCCACGGTGGACGAGTTCCTGCACCTGCTGGTGGCCGTCCACACGGGCGACATGGCGGGCGAGGCGTCGCACCTCATCAACAGGCTGCGGCTGATGGAATTCCTGCGCGACATGCAAAAGGAGGACATATTCATACGCTATGTCCACCAGCTCGCCGACCTCCAGGCCGAGTCGCGGAACCACACCCAGGCCGGCCTTGCTCTCCGCCTGCACGCGGACCTCTACGAGTGGAGCCCCACGAAGCAGACGCACGCGCTCGCGCACCCGGCCCTCCCTGCGCAGAGCCACTTTGAGCGCAGGGAGCGCATATACTTTGACATGATCAAGCACTTTGAGGACGGCGAGGCCTGGAGCAGCGCGCTCGCCGCGTACAAGGAGCTGCGTGAGCAGTACGAGAGCAACGTGTTTGACTTTGCCAAGCTCTCGAGGACAGACCGCGCCATCGCCACCATCTACGAGACCCTCTCCAAGAGCGACAAGATGGTGGTGCCCCGGTACTACAGGGTCGCGTACAAGGGCCTCGGCTTCCCGGCAGGCCTGCGCGACAAGGAGTTTGTGTACGAGGGGCCGCCGACCGAGCGCGCGAGCGTATTCACGGACCGGATGCAGGTGCAGTTCCCCTCGGCGCAGATTGTCACGGGCCACGTCGACGACGTCGAGGGCCAGTTCCTCGTCATCTCGGCCCTCGGCCCGCACCGACATCTGTCGCACCACGTCTTCCAACGGGCCCGCGTCCAGCAGGTCGTCCGCGACTACCTCGTCTCGGCACACCCCCAGGCGTTCTCGGTCACGTCGAGACGCAACACATGCGGTCCCGTGGCCGAGCATTATGCCGAGAAGACCGTCTTTACGACAGCAGAGCCGTTTCCGACCATTCTCGGCCGCAGCGAAATCGTTGGCGAGCACCAGGTCCGCCTCACCGCCCACGAGACGGGACTCGAGCGCATTGTGCGCAAGACGCAGGAAATGGGCGCCCTGGAAAAGCGCGCGGCAGAAGGCGACGACGACGGCGGTCTGGCTGCGCTCGTCGAGGCCGTCACGAACTCGGTGGCGCCGGTCTCGGAGAACAACAGCGTCGTCTGCTACCGGGAGCTCCTGCCCAAGCCCCGTGGCGGCGAGCAAGCGGCTGACGGCCTCGCGATGGAGGAGGAGGAGGTGGCCGAGCCGGAGCTGGAGCCCAGGGACAATGCCATCCGCATGGCGCTCGTGGATCATGCCATCATGGTCAAGAGGTCTTTGGCGACGATTGGCAGGAGCAGCCACCCCGACGATACCGGCCGGAAACACGAGGAGCTTTGTGCATGTACGTCCTTGTCCTTGTCTTGTGCATGCTGTGAATGTCTCGTGCGCATTGCTGACATCCATGTCCCAAGACTTTGAGGCTGCCTTCTCAGACGAGATGGCGCTGTTTTCGCCACCGCCGCCCCAAAACGCAGCGGCGTCGCCGGCATGGCAACGGCCCTCGCCGTCTCCCAACCCGAGCCCGTCGCTCAAGGCGGGCGCCTTCTCCATGGCCAACGGCATCGTCCTTGCAACGGCCGAGGAAACGTCGATTGTGCAGCCTGTTGCGGCCCGCCAGGTGCGCGGCACCCGCCTCAGTTTCCTCGGAGGACGCAGCAAGAAGGACGCAAACGCGCACAGCGGCGCGGCCGCCAGCGGCGACGGCCTGAGCCTGAGAAAGCATGCCAGCAACGGAGACGGCGAGAGCAGGAGCCTGCGCAAAGAGAACCCCCACCGGCGCAGCTTCTTCCGAGGGCGTCCCTCGCACGAGGAGGCGCGGCACGAGAGCCGCCGGCCCTCGACAAACGACGGCAGCTCCAGGCGCGACTACGCAGGCGCCGACTGGGCCGCAGACATGGGCGGCAACACATGGGGACGCGCAAGCGTCGACGTGAGCGGCACGGTGGCGGCGGCGGCCGAGTCTGCGCAGGGGTCCGGCCTCAACAACACAAACGGCGTGGTCAAGATGGGCAGCGTGCGAAAACGCTTTTCCATGCTGAAGCTGGGCAAAAAGACAAAGGGGAGCAATGGCGACAAGCACGGGCCGGCCGGAGGGAACCCTGCTGCATCTACGAGCAACGTCATGGGAAGCCTGGATGAAGAGTAGGACTTTTTCAGGCTCTGGTTCGGACGTCATGGTGTCGAGGTGCAGGAGAACGTCAGCATCGCGGACGACGACGAGGAGGATCTGTGGGTGGACGAGGACGAGGACGTGGACGAGGACGAAGACGAAGACGAGGCGCCGAGATCCGTGCCGTAGCTGATGGCATTGGACCAGAAAGGCTTGCGAACTGCCACCGCACCGTTGGCCAATTGTTGCTGGTACTTTTTTGCCTGTGTTTTTGCCCACACCCTTTTTTTGCTTTGTTTTGTTTTGTTTTGTTTTTGCGATACCCCGGCCCCTTTAATCATTCAACGCTCCTTGTCTTGGTTTCGTTATTTTGTTCAGGTCTCTGGGACTGCGCATTTTGGCTTTTTCTGTTAGTACATTGATCCATCATAAGAAAGACGTGTGGCTGGTGTGAGTGGAGTTTCGCTTGGCCTCATTTTCATTTCCATTTCCATTTGTCACTTTTGTCTTGAATCATTCATGGGCTGAGCTGGGCGAGGCGTCAATGCTGTCGGCTGGACATGGAAACATAAAAGACGGGAGATGGCCAGCAATGCATGGTCGTGTGGTGAGCGGCGGGAGGGCATGGGGCGGGCATATATTGCAGGACCTTTTACCGTGTGTATTACCTATTGCTTGGCTCTGTATATTTGTATATCTGTGTATCAAGGGTTGAAAAGGGACCTGGGTGTATTGCGAGATTTTGTAACGCTGGTGCGGGCAATGCGAGAGCATATAATCCGCGCTGACAGACATGTGGCCAGTTCTATCCGCATGTTGCTCATGTTGCTCATGCTGCTGCTGCTCATGCTGCTGCTGCTGCTCATGCTGCTCATGTTTGATTGCCTGTTCTGGTCATGGGTTGGTCGCCATATTTGTGTTGGAAACAGCCATCAAAACTTCTATATATCTGCCTCTTTCACGTCGTCGAAGCTTGCCAGTCTGGCAGCAGGGCGCAGCTGGCACGCACCTGCAATTCTTTGATCCTCCAGTTCTCGAGACAGCCTCCGCTCGCCGTCGCCATGAGCAAGCAGCTATCATCCAACAAGGTGCCAGCGGATCGCGTGGTCCCCGTCGACACGCTGAGCGACAGAAAGTCGCTCCACGGTGTCATTCTGGCCGTCCTGTTCCGATTTGACGACGTGCTCGACCCCGAGAAGCTGCGGGGTTCGCTGGAACAGCTGCTCGGCCGCGACGACTGGCGCAGGGTTGGTGCTCGGCTCCGACTCAATGTAGGAAAATCAGAGGTCTCGGGAAGCCGGGCCAGAAGGGACCAAGCTGCCCCCGTTGTCTCGAGAGACGTTTTGACGAATGACGCTTGAATCTGACCTCGAGAAAACACCAGGACAAAGGAAGGCTGGACTACCATATCCCCTCCGAGTTCAGCGACAGCCGGCCCGCATTGGCTTACAGCCATGTGCGGCACGATTGCACCATGGCCGAGCATCCGCTGGCAGGCCGGCTTCCGAGGGCGGCGGCGGAGCCAACGGTCCTGACCGGTCCGGTGCGGGGCATGTTTGATAGCCTCATGCAGCGGGCCGGCGGGCCAAGGGTGCTCAAGGACTACCTGGACTCGGACGAGCCCATGCTCGGCCTGCACATTGTGTCGTTTGCCGATGGGACGCTCGTGTCGCTCAAGTGGCATCACGTCTTCAGCGACGTGGTGGGCGTTGCGGCGCTCCTGGACGTCTGGACGCTGGTGCTTCGGGGCCGCGGCCATGAGGTGCCGCCCCTCCACGGCGGCGGCACGGCGCCGACCGCCCACGCGAGCAGCGCGGAGCGCTATCGTTTTGCCGACAGGGAGATTTCGTCCCGGTGGGGGGCGTGCACCTTTTTCTTTCGCCACGTCTGGGAGCTTTGGCGGCACCCTGGCGAGAGCGGTCTCGTGTGCATCCCGGCCCAGCTGCTGAAGGACATGAGGGAGGAGGCCCTGCGAGAACTCGTCCGACTTGGCGCGGCGAGGGGGGCCGGCCCGTTTGTGAGCGAGGGCGACGTTGTCGCCGCGGCGCTCATCCGGCTGGGATTGTCTCATCTCCCCTGCGAGTCGGCCCAGGAGGTGCAGATCAACATACCCTTCTCCTTCAGGCACGTGTACGCACAGCATCACCTGCCGGCCGGCAAGGCCGTGGTCGCAAACGCCGTCGCGCGCATGTACTCGTACGCTCGGGTGCGGGACATTCTGCACCAGCCGTTGGGCTGGACGGCGGCTTTGATCCGCCGATCCATCGCCGACCTCGGCACTCGGGGCCAGGTCGAGGCGCAGCTCGCGCTCGAGAGGGACGCCATCGAGCGGACCGGCCAGCGGCCTCTGTACGGAAGTGCGTGGATGCGCACAATGTCCGTGTCCAACTGGTCAAAGGCCGCGTTGTTTGACAAGGACTTTTCGGCGGCCGTGGCCAAGACGGGGCGGCAGGACGAGCAGGACGACGAGGGTGAGGGCAGGTCTGCTCCGAGGGGACGACCGTCCTTGGTGGTGCCGTCTGCGATGCTGCCGGGCGGGCTGCTGAGCGCATATCGGGACTTGTTTTACATTATCGGCAAAGACGCACGAGGCAACGTGTGGGTTCTTGGGTACGTGCGCGAGGGGGTGCTTGGGCGGATCGAAAAGGGCCTGCGACAGGGCGGGCGTCTTGGCGGTCTTGTTTCGTCGTCCTGGGCGGACGGCTGGGCGGAGATAGCAGTTGTGCTGTTTCTTGCATGTCTATGGATTTTGACAAATTTTTGACCATGAGGACGTCACGTGCGGGCAGAATGAAGAATAATATCTTGATAACTGAGTCACACCAAAGGCGCACACCAAGGCGGCTCAAACATTCCCGCGGGGCTTGGAGCCGGTTGCCAGGGCTGGCGGTTCCTTGACGGTCTTGATCTTCCATCTCAGTGGCACTTGCATAGTAAACGTCGACTTGGCCAGATTCATCGCAAGATGGCACCGTCTGACGCCCTCCTGTCCCTTCTTCTCGCTCTGCCTGTGCTGAGTGTCTCCACCTTGCCCAAAGTTTGCAAAGGCCGCATCTCTGGCTTCAAAGTCGACCAGGTATATGTATATATGCCGCGGCGGTGCCATGATGCATTCATTCAGGGTGTCCACTGGTAATAACGTGGAGGGCTCACTGGTATTGAGTGGCATTGGTGATATTATTGAGTGACATTAGTATCAAATAAAGACAATAGAAGCTGTGTGGATGCCGCCGTCGCTACCAGTGCTTCCTCCATTTTTACCAATTGGTTTGTAATAACTTCCTTTGACCTTTTTCCAATCCTATAATTCCATGTCCTTTCCCGTTCTTTATATACAAAAAGTCGCTCGCCGCCCTCTAATAATCTTTCCTCAATCTCCTCTTGCCGCCGAAATACTCGAATCTGTCATCATCATCCTTCGCCACGAGTCCGCTTCTGCACACGGTGCGTGTTGCTGGCATCCCTTCCATCAGCGAAGATGGCACCCAGTCCCACCCGTCATCGGACAAGATCAGGTCCGTCAATGCCTGCCCCTCAATATCCGTTCCCAGAGCTCAGCTCCCTCGTCGTCGCTGCCCTCGGCTCCCAGGCAATTGTATGTGCACCCTGTGGCAAAACTTGTTAGGTTTGTTGGGTTTGTTGAGTTTGAGTTTGTTGAGCACGTTGTACCAACGCGCTGTCTAGGTCAATGGCCTCGCGCGGACACGTGATCCGGTTGGGTTCCCGCACAGGATTACTGGCCTCTGTTATTTCCAACTATCTTTGGGCACTCGGCTTGTGGGGATTTCATTCACCAGCCGTCTTGTTACATAAGTGAGGTAGTGAGGATCCGATTCAAATAGAGCGTGCTTTTGATATGCAGTCCGTTCTCCTCCGAGCCGATGAAAACCCGCGAAAATATCTGTTGATACGGCGCGCAGGAACGAAGGAGATGAAGGAAATGCCAAGTAAAAGGTGTAGTATGCCCACCCCGCGTATTGGCTTTGCCCTCTACCGCCTATAGGTATATACATAGACATGACTTGTGAGGGACTTCTACTACAGTGGAAACTCATTTATAACATGGATTGGACGCAGTAAAGCCCAGTATATCGCGAGGATATACTTCTAACGAGAATCACGTATCTTATTATTCAACCAGTACTTCTCGAATTGATACCATAAATTATAGGTAAAAGTAAATATAATAGTTATAATATATTATTAGATATATTAGATATAGTATTACATAAAATATATAGAAATAGATAAAGTAAATATTAAATCTCATAGATATAGTATATAAAGTATCATATATACTATTTATGATATAAGATATAATATTATATAAACCTATAAAGTATTAGATAATACTATACTTGATATTATTAATCAAATCTATTTAATAGTTAGGAAATTACGAAATTTCTACCCTAATATACTAATTTTATGTAGTAACTAAGTAGAAAAGCTTAGTTAATACTAAGTATTGAGGATTATCTTAATTTATAGCGCAAATATCTTAAATATAGTTGACTGAAGTATTGGGGTCCCACCGTATACTCTTTACATTACTTCCAGTTCGTCTCTTTCCAGGTGATCCCCCTCGGGATGATCTCCCTCCTGATGGCCTCCTCCTCGATTCATATATTTTATATGCTTCCTTTTTCTCCTCCCATCCGGGCAATTCAAACACAAGATACACTTTGATGTGCCCGATATCATACTTATATCTGATATGTTTCATATTAAACAGCAAATTTTCCTCAGACGTTGATTTCTTGTAGACCACCATAGTAGCCCACCGACCATCCTTTAGTTGGTAAGGTAGGCTCTGATCTTCACTACGACGATTCGCCTCATATTAGCATATTGTGATATATATTGCGTAGGGCAGTGACGGCTGAGGAGTGGCTCCACGCTCGTGGTGGGAGGACCTACAAATCGGTTTCGGGGACTGCGTGATTCGTTAACATGCGCTTGACTTCCTTATCTCTTTTTTTTTGAACAGGGCTTCAATAGCTGTCATCATTATTAAAATCTTCTCCCCAGCCGACGCACCGTAAATAACCGAGATCTTCCATCTTGGCAATTTTACTCGCCGACATGATGATTGGATATTGAACAAAGCTACCAGAAGAAGTTCAAGATAGATCGATGCCTGCAAGTATAGTAATAAAAGCTCCAATGAGATGGTCTTTTGGAAACGTATACGGATGTGCAACGCTGTGGAAGATGGGGAAGGATTATTCTTGCCATCCGTACTGGCCTCTTTATATAATCGTACATGCTCTCCAATAATTTCCCTTGGTATTATACTAACACCAACCAACAGAGAGGTAGAGAGGCCTGTCGCTTGCGAATTGGGTATCCCATGGTGGCAAGGTCAATTCTTTAACATGGACATTGATTCCTTTCAAGATTGTGTTGGCGCCAGCCCCCTCGCGCGGCTCCTCAATTTCGTCGAGGTTTGCGAGACCGGCTTTGGTTTCCTTATTCGCCCTTGTTTCCCCGAAGCTTCTGGGTGGCTGGACATTCTTCCATTGGCAAGTGCCAACATTGAGGTAAAGCGGCCCGGATCACAGCCATATATCACCACCGACTCGAGTGGGTCACGTGATTTAATGTCATGTGATCCACAGCATGAAACTCGGATCGCGTAGGGATTCATTCCTCTTGGCCATAAAACAAGACAGTGGCTTGGCAAGGAAATAATGGCGTGAACTGCATCCCGGCGGGGCTTTTTTTCTTTTTTCTTTTCTTTTTCTTCTTTCTGCTTGTTTGTCAGTCTACCTGCCTGTCTCATCATCTGACTGTCGTTCGATACGGCCCCACCCATTATCCCATTCTTGCAGCGGCCATGAACTTCAATATATATATGTGTGTGTGGGTGGGTGTTTCATCCCTGATGGTCGTGGGGAGCTTCATCCTGGCCCGTACGAACCCACGATGCCGACGTT
The DNA here is from genome assembly GCA_026745395.1 of Tympanopsis confertula. Lineage (NCBI taxonomy): Eukaryota > Fungi > Ascomycota > Sordariomycetes > Coronophorales > Scortechiniaceae > Tympanopsis > Tympanopsis confertula. The sequence continues at coordinate 318,736 of JAOYNU010000006.1, read as the reverse complement.
ACAAGCGTTAAGCAGGCTATTCCGGCTGAGCTTTGATGCCGGCTTGGTGTACACAACGTATGCAAAGAATGTCAACACCATCGGCGAGGGCTCGTGTCTCGTCGCGCTCTTTCACGCGCTCGGAAGCTACTGCACAGAGACGTGGATCAGCAGCTCCGCTCCCGACACGGCCTGGCGCGCACTCGGCACCGCCGTGCTCGAGAGATCAAGGCCTGGCCTTTTGCTGGCCAGCGCGTCGCCTCAGGACAGGGCGGTGGGCGCCATCGTCCTCGGCCAGATCGTGGCCGTGTACCTGCACAGCAAAGTCGCTCGCCTGCACCGCACGCGCCACCATCTCCGAGGCGTCTGGGCCGGAGTCCAGGCTCGGCCCGACGCCGCGGGCTCGGCACCCACTTGGTGCGCAAGGTGGTCTCGTTTCGTCGGGAACCTCACCAGAGAAGTCGTTTACCACAGAGCCAGCGTCTGGCTTGCGCGCAAAGCCTGGACGGCGAGCCTCCCTGGCCTCGCGGAGGGTGCCGACGACGCATGGAACCTCAGTCACCTCGTCAAGGCCGGGCTCTGGGTGCTCTGGACCGGCATCGCCATGGTGGAGATGAGTGTGTACGACGACTGGGTTACTCCACTGATCTGGGATATCTTTTGGGTGGGGGGACTGGAGACTTGGGATTCCATGACCAAGCACCGATGCACGTAGCGTGGACCAAATCAATCACGTGCCACCGAATAGATATTATATATTTATCAATTCAATGGCACGCCATTACGTGTATCAATGTGGACGATTGGGCCACCGAGGAACCTTTTACTGTGCCATACCGGTTCTCTTAGCTGAAAGACAGGTGTAACCTGGTATCCATGTGGCTCGGAAAGATCAAATGCATACAAATATATACAGATATATATATCGGCCCGGATAGGATGGTATCGCCTGGATGGCATCGCCCCGATTGTGTCGCCCGATTGCGTCCGCAGCGCCATCGTCAGGCGAGCCGCTGATATAATAATGCAGCTCGTTCGGTCTCTTGGCTGTGCGTCTGACGCTGAGTGGCACAATCCAACGGCGAGCACACCAGACGCACGCAATATGGACATGGTCTCATGGTTCAGCTGCGCTGAGGAGCCAGCCAGCCTGAAGATTTATAAATAATGTTTTGTGTGATCGAGCGCGCTTAGTCAGGCACCTTTCAACGCGGTCACGTGGCAGTCGTAAATCCAACAAGCCCAAGGCCGCGAGGTCGGCTCATTGTCCATGCTTAAAATAAGTCGCCCCGGGTACAGCAGAGTATATATCAAGCTGTGCCTCGGCGCCATCATGATCTGTCCGAGTTCGAGGCCCCTCTGACCCAGCTAGCTAGCTACTGGCTTGGCAGCCAAAGCACGGGTTCCCATCCACCTTTGTGCGCGCGAAACCGGGACGATCGATCCGATGATGCCCTCATCGGCGTCACGCCACCCCTCCGTGCCGGGCGCCGTGCCGTCGTCATCTCACGAGACGCACATGCCCTGCACGTTCCAAGAAGCGCCCGGAGACAACGGCTTAACGATCCCCAAGTTCCTGCCGCATGAGCGCGTCTTCCCCATCCAAGTGGGCGGGGAGCTCTTTCAGCTTTCGGGCGCATCTATATGCTCTGATTGTGCGTTCTCTATCTCTCACAGACTCTCACACTCTCTCTCACACTCTCTCACACACTCTCCCCCCCTCTCACTCACTCTCCCCCCTCTCACTCACTCTCCCCCCTCTCTGTACACTAACCCATCTATAGCCCCCTCCTACTTTTCGCAATACTTCCGTTGCCAGATGGAGCGGGCGAAGCAAAACGGCCAGGATGCCGCCACGGCCATCCGCACGCTCTACATTGACCGCGACCCCGTGACGTTTCGCGACATTGCGCTCCACCTGCAGGGCTACCACATCTGCCCGCGCGACAGCACGCACTTTGTGCGCCTCTTTGCCGACGCCCAGTTTTACAACCTGCCCAAGCTCATCTCGCTGCTCAACGGAGACCACATCTTCGTCTCTGTCGGCGGGCGCGAGTTCCAGGTCTCCCGCACGCTCTTTGCAGACCCAGGCAACTCGCCCAACTTCTTCACGCTCGGGTTCGGCTTCTTCCAGTCGCCCGACAACGTCTTCCCCGGCCTGGACCGCGACTCGCTCGTCAGGCCCCCCTCGATCCTGCCGCCGTCGGTTCCCGACCGCAGCGCCGACAACTTTGCCGAGATCATACAGATGCTGCGCGGGTGTCCGATCGAGATCCGATCCGACGAGCACAGGCACTCCCTGATCCAGGACTGCAGGTACTTTTTGTTCAAAGGACTGGAGCAGCGCCTGATCCCGCACAAGCGCGAATACAACCAGTCGAGAGCCAAGGACGAAATCGTACTGCGGCTGGTCGACATAATGAAAAGCGGCATCACCATTGTGCCGGACCGTCCAGTGCCTCAGTCATTACAACAACTACAGCAACAGCAGCAGCAGCAGCAGCAACAACAACAACAGCAACAACAACAACAACAACAACAACAAGCCTCCTGCTCCTCCACCACCACCACCTCCACCACCACCTCCACCCCGGTCACGGCCGTGTCGGCAGCCGCCGCCAACGGGATACCCGAGCTGCCGCAGTCGGGCTGGGTGCACTACTCCCGCCCCTACATAGACCCGAGCCCCGCCGAACTGATCGTCGAGATCGGGAGCGGGTATTCGCGCCTCCATTTCTGCGTCGACGGCGTGGTGCGGGTCGAGTTCTTCCGCGAGACGCGGATGCGCATCGCGCGCCTCTTCGAGGTGATTGCGACCAAAATGAACCTCCCGCCGACGATACAGCCGCTCGGCCTGCTCATGGCATCGGGCGGGGCAGACAGCCAGCCGCCGACGCCGGGCAACACGCCGCTCAGCGACGGCGACCAGGTGCGCGTGGGCATGACGCCAGAAACGAGCATATGGCTGGACGGGAGGGTGTTTGTCTGGAACCGCGCCCCTAGCCCTGCGGTCGCGCAGTCGCCGGACCTGGGCGGCGGCGGCGGCGCCGAGATGGGTCCCAGAAAGAGGCGACGCACCGAGCCCAATCTTGGAGCCGACCCGGCGTCGGCCGGCATCACGGCTGGGCCGCCGGCAAGCAGCTCGGTCAGCGTTGGGCAAGAGTGGATTGTGAACAATGCGCACTGGAGGCTGCGCATCCAGGCCCGCACACATGGCAGGTACCAAGTCGAGTGCGTGATGATGGCTGTCAAGATTGATGCGTCGAGCTCGGAGCAGTCGCGAAACGCGGCCAAGGGGTTTTTGGACTGATGAGCGAGGGAGTCTTGTACAGTATTTTCGGTTTGAGTTTGCGGTCACTTGGGGCGGCACGATTCTTATATTTTTTTATTACGAAAATTTTATATTGAGGTTATACTGGCTGGGTTCAAGAGATGGGGTATCACGTCTTGGTGTGTTATTTGTTGAGGCCTGAACAGATATTTAATGATAACAATATATCTGAATACAAAAAGAGCATATATGCAATGTTCCTTCAAACTCTTGCCCCTTGATTCCAAACAAACCTTGCTTATACCTGCCCCCGACCAGCTGTCCACGCCCAGACGGCAAAGGCGGCCACAAAGAGCATCGTGTAAGAGTACACGGTGGCATAAATGTCCATCACCCTGGTCAGGTCGCCCAGCCGTCCCGCGTACTCTGCTGGCTCGACAAACTCGCGGAGCGCAAGCATGGTGGTGCTGTGGTAGAGGAACGACGCAAAGTGGAGCGTGATGAGGAGGAGGAATGCGAATGGGCCAGTCTGTTGGCCCTGTGGTGGTGGTGGTGGTGGTGGTGCTGGCATAGTGATGTGTAGTGTGGCCATTCTTTTTCCTTTTTGTCTCTTTCTATTCGTCTTTTCTTTCTTCTCTTTCCTTCTCTTATCTCATTAATAAAAAGAGAAATAATATAGGGCGAGAAAAAGTTACTCTTCTTGGGATCACGGATCACGTGGACGTCGTGGTTGAGCAAATGTGAAAATGTCAGAATGCTTCTCAGTTAGTGATAGGTAAAAGGGCAAGAGAGCGGAAAGTCGGCCGTGTGCTCCAATGATAAGAACTTCATTTAAATCACAGCAAAGGGACGAGCACGACGAGATGAGGAGCAGACTGCAATCCACGATTTCTTTGTCTCTTCCCAGCGCGTCGAAATACGAAACCATGGGTTTCGAAGTGGCCTCCGCCATCAGCCATCTCGAGAACAAAGAATACGACGCCCAGCCGAGTAGTCATGTCGTATCAATAAAACAGAGACGACGATATATGCCATGTCCGGCCCTGGTAATTGCGTCCTTTCCTCCCTTCCTCCTATCCTCCCTCATCCCCAAAAGAACACCGATCCAACTCAAACGCAAAGCTGGCAAATCCCCAAGTGCCCCCAGCTCATAAAGTCGTACCCCACAAGACATCCAAGCCCCAGGCGCTTGAGAACAGGAATGAGGAATGAAAACGCCTCCTGCAATGCCGCTTCCGTCTGCTGCGAGGAAACCGTCGCGTCGTCGCGTCGTCACGCTGGGCCTGAGCCGAGCCGGCCCTGCTCCTTTGCCACGAGACTTGCTACTCGGCCAGAAATATAGACAACCTCGTCCAGCACAACAACTCCGTCCGTCCCATGGAAAGAGTGGTTGAAGAAATAATAATAAAAAAAATAAAAAAATAAAAAATCACGGGCCCTGCATCGGACATCCGCTTCTAACCGGCATCGGGGTCGAGCCCGCGCGACCGGCTTCTTCCTATGATCTCGGCCCGCGCGCTGCTCCACCTCCAACCCTGCCAGCAGGCGCGCTCACGTTCCTGCCCGCCTCGCCCACGCCTGTCATCATCTTGGTCCTGGGCGTCATGTTCCCCAGGGCGGCGCTCCTGGCGCGCCCCCGCCTCTCCCTGATCTGTGCCAACGCCTCCTCGCGTGACATGGTCGACTCGAGGGCCGGATCCGAAATGTCAAACGAGACGTTGGACCCGTTGGAAACGACCCTGCTGGTGTTGCTGCTGCCGAGGGCCGAGAACGGGCGCGCCGGCATGGCTGCGGCCGTGCTGGAGACGGGGACGCTGGTCTCGTCGTGGAGCGGCACGCGACGTGTGGTGGTGGCCGACATGTAAAAGGCCTGCGAGGTGTGGGGGCGAGCATTTGCGCCGGCGTCGTGGTGGACGTGCTTGTCCTGCTTGACCTGCTTGTCGTGCTTGTCGTGCGAGGTGGGGCTGATGTTTTCCTTGTCGGAATGATCCACGACACCACCGCCACCGCCTTGGGGACGAATCACTGCTGCAGCATGGCCCTGGACTGGTGGGCGCGGGCGCGAAACGGGAGGCGGCATCATCGTCGTGGGTTGGGGCTGAGCGAGCCCGTTGGCGTGACGACGGCCGTTGTTGGCGTTGGCGCCGCCGAGCCCCTTGTCCGGCGACGGCGGTTGCGACGGTTCCTCGGGGATCGGGTCGGTTGCGAGCGGGTGCAAGAAGATGGTGGTGGCAGCCGTGGGCGGCATCGTCGGGATGTGGGACAAGGACGGCAGGCCGTGGTTGGTCCCGGTCTCGTGAGGGGCGTTGAGAAGGGACTGGAGCGACATGCGCTGTTGCGTAGTCATGGCAAAAGCGGGCGGGTCAAGCGACGGGCTCCGCGTCCAGCTTCTCCCCGAGGGGTCAGCATCGTCCGTGATTGTGTGCGAGTGCAGATGGGTGTGGATAGGCGGGAGGCTGACGGGTGGGTTTGCAGAAGAAGAAGAAGAAGAAGAAGAAGAAGAGGCAGGCAGGGATGGCAAAGATGTGACAGAGGTGGCAGTGGCAGCGGTTGTTCTCACATCTCGTGTCATGGCGGCGGCTTCACGGTCGCGCGCCTGGATCTCATCGGCCTCCTGCTGCGACACGGTGCGGAAGATGCCCTCGCGCGCGCAAAAGATGGTGCTGCGGCGGGACTCGTCCTTCCTGGGCTTCTTGTCCTTCTTGTCCTTGGGCGGCTGCGGCGGCCTCCTCTGGAGGGCAGCAGTGCCATCGAGCTGCTCCGTCGCGGCGGGGCGCAAGGGCGAGCCGGCCGGCGTGCTGGACACTTCGCGCTTCTCACGCAGCATGGCCAGGTCGCTCGGATCCGTAATCTCGATGTCGCTGGGGACGATGCCGTTGGTGATGCGGCGGCGCGGCGATGCGAGACTCCTCCTCCTCCGCCTGCCGGGCTTGGAGCCCTCGCAAACGTGCATGCGACACTCGGTCTCGAGAAAGTCCACCATTTCCATGGCCCGGTCGGCTCGCCTCTTTTCCCACTCGAGCATCATGGCCAGCTCCTCGACGTCGCCGCCCGACGTCCGAGAGGCCCTCGTGGGCGTCGTGGGATCGTCATGGCGCGCTTCTTCTGTCGGCAGGGCAAGCCGGCTCTCGGCCGCCATCGTTGCAATCTCTTGGTTGCGGGCGGTGGCCATGACGGCGTCGTCGCGCTCCTGATCGGCCAGCTTGGCGCGCTCCAGGGCCTGCTCGAGCCGCTCCTGGACGCCGACCATGTCGCACCTCGCGGAAAAGGCATCCTGCTCGCGGGCGCGGCTGCGTTCCTTTTCAGCCTCGAGACCTTCCTCGGCCGCCTTCAGGGCAGCGCGGGCCGCCTTGAGCTCCTCCTGCAGCTTGACGGTCGACGACTGGGTCTTGAAGGTCTCTTTGCGGGCGCGTCGGATCTCCTTTTCCCAGAGGGCCTGGGTGTGGGCGTGTGTCTCCTTTGCGCGTCCGTAGTTTTCCTGGGTTGATTGGGGCCGGCCATCAGTGGGAAAGAAAGAGCAGATGGATAGACAAGAGCATAGACAAGAGTGGATGGATAAGAGTGGATGGATAGACAAGAGTGGATGGATAGACAAGAGTGGATGGATAGACAAGAGTGGATGGATAGTGGCAAGACTTACCATGACCGCCTCGAGCCGCTCTCCCACCCTGCGCTCCCTCTCCTTGCCTTCGTCGAGCTGCCTCCTCAACGCCTTGGCCTCGTCCCGGTACCTCCGCATCTCGCTCTCGGCCTCCTCGCGCCCGAGCATGGCGCGTTTGAGCGCAGCATCGGCGGTTTTCCGTTCGAGCTGTCGCGACTGCATGGCGAGCGTGTTGAACTGGCTGATCTTGTCAGAGACGGAAGCCGAAAGGTTGCTTGTGCTGGTGATGCTCTCCCTGCGCGGGAAGTGCTTTGCTGGCAGCAGCTCTCGTTCTTTTTCTCGTTCTCGTTCTCGTTCTCGTTCTTGTTCTTGTTCTTGTTCTTGTTCTTGTTCTTCTTGTTCTTCTCCTCCCTGCACCGGCAAATTAGATGGGGGGCGAGCTGGCATTGATGGTCTGGGCTCAGCCGAGTTTAAATTAGTATCCGTAGAAGCGCTGGAATGAAAAGAGACATTGACGTCCATGTCGTCTCGCGACCAGGGGGAGGTTGCTGTGCACGTTCTGGTTTTTTATTTGTTTTTTTTGGTGGATATATTGGATGAACGAGGACCCCGCCAATCTTGGGACAAAAGTGAGGGAGGGGGTCGCCACTTGTCAAATCCCCATGATGTGATGCCCGACTGCTGATGGTAATGTGTCTGTAATTTGTCTTAATCCGTTTCGTCGGCCTATAGCTCCTTATCTGTTTCCAATCAAGCCATTACACTCTGCTGACAATTTAGGCATTGACGCAATGCTTTGCTGGCCCTGTTGACAAGTTGCTCAGTATCCGCAGATACCGACCGGCTGTTGGTGGCTTTCCAGCGCTGTCCCCTCTAATGCTATAGCGATCGATCCACTACGACAAGCGCTATTCCCTCTGGTTTGTTTCCAGGGCGACGCGTCTGGGGTGCCCTACAGGTTCTTATCCTTATCCATAATGAGCTTTATCAGCAGGTCAGCAGGTCGTCGATTCGACTACATCCATAATGATGCAGCAGCCTCTCATCCAGACCGAACTTGCCACTTAACAGACTTGTGCTCTCTCCCAGAATGGCCAGCGTTCGCCAGCGCAAACCAGCATCCGAAAAGGAGGACGCCCCCCAGACCACAGGTGTCTCCAATGTCTCCTCCAACAAGAAGAACAAGTACAGTCCCTGGCTGGACGTACTCCGCGTCATCACTTTTCTCGTCCTCGTCTCGTGCGCCTTGAGCTACCTCGTCTCTAACGGCGAGAGCTGGTTCTGGGGCATGAGGCACAAGCCCCGCTACCTCCGCATCGACTGGTGGAAGTCCCAGTTTGTACGCTCCTGTCCTCCTGTCCTCTTATCTTCCTGTCTTCTTGTCCTCTGCTCTGCTCCGTGTCACTGCCCTCCAAGCCGGTCTGGATGCTTACTTGTTGACGGCTCCAGCGCGCTCCCCTTGTCCTGACGCCCGAGGAACTGGCTGCATATGACGGCACCGATCCGGAGAAGCCCATCTACCTCGCCATCAACGGCACCATCTACGACGTCACCCCAGGCGCCCGCATGTACGGCCCCGGAGGCTCGTACCGCTGGCTCGCTGGCGTCGATGCCAGCCGCGGCTTCGTGACGGGATGCTTCACCGAGGACCGCAATCCCGACCTCCGCGGCGTCGAACAAATGTTCCTCCCTATCGACCAGGACAGCGTCGATCTCGCCAGATACTACACCGACGAGGAGCTCAAGCAGCTCCGCCAGGACGAGCTGGCGTATGCAATTGAGCGTGTCCACGCCAGTCTCTTGCACTGGGTCCAGTTCTTTGCAAACAGCCCCAAGTATCTCAGCGTCGGCAGGGTCAAGCGGGACCCGGACTGGCTGGACAGGGAGGAGCCCAAGAAGCTATGCGCCACGGCCGAAAAGGGGCGCCCAAAGAGAAAGATTCCAAAGGACAAAAAGCCCAGGTGGTAGTTGGCAAGACAACGCCCCACCTCACGTTGGTGTATATATATGTATATATATATATAGAGAGAGAGAGAGACAGAGAGACAGAGAGTTTTAGACTGCAACAGACCCCGCACCATGACTCCTTCCAAACAATACTGATATCATATCATGGCATACTGATATCATATCATGGCATACTGATATCATAACATATTAAGACGTTCCCAGTCCTTCTCAGACTTTTTACCCGTTAACCCCCTCCCACACCGGCAGTGCGGAGCTTATGCAAAGGCAAGAGCAGCAGCACCAACGATGCCAACGAGCAGGCCAAGTGGTGCCGACACCGCAGCGCCAGCCGACGGAGGAATCGTAGATGTAGGGGCCGCGCCGGGAAGACCCAACGTGCTGGTCGCGGCGGGGCTGGTAACAAAGGATGATGGCTGCGAACCGCTGTCTGGAGACCCCGAGCCGCTGGTCGGAGTGCTCGGAGTGCTCGGGCTTGTAGGAGCTGGCGCGACCCCATCGCCAGCATTGTTGGGCTGCGGAGACTCTCCCTCGAACGTGGCAGCAATGGACTTGTAGTTCTCGAGGGAGCGCGACGAGTTGGCCGACGTGCTATTGTCGTGTGTCAGTCATACCCGTGCCTCATATATATACATATATAGGAACTCACTTCTCGTTAATGACCATGGACATGCCGCTCTTGCAGTGCAGCCCCGTGGTGCAGTAAAGCCAGATGGGCTTCGCGTCGGTAACCATGACCGAATAAGTCGGCACCACGCCCTGGGCCTTGGCCGCGGCCACGTCCATGGACCCCGAGTAGATGCCGGCAACAGACGGGTCGATGTTGTTGATGGGGATGCAGGGATTGTCAAAGTTGGACTGCGTGACCGTGTGCTTGCCAGCGAGGAACTGGAACTGCACCATTGTGCCGGGCTCGGCCGTGATCTTTTCGGGCCAGTACTTGAGCCCGGTCTGGTTCGTGGCAGGGTTCATGCCAACGTACACCACCTGGACGTCGACAGCTAATGTTGCGTCGCGAAGTGTTAGCATGGGATCCAAAATACCCGAGTCGGCGGCGACGAACCGTTGGCAACGCCCAGGAGGGCAGCGGCGAAGAGAGACCGAATCTGCATGGTGGCGGTCGTGTAAGGCGTATTTCTCACGCAAAGCAACGTCCTCCAGGAACGAAGCGGGGCAGATATATATATTTCTATATATATTCAAAAGCGACTGGCGTGACTAGCCTTTCTGTCGAAGAAAAGTGGAAATGTAAAAAGGTAAAAAGGCAAGCGAAACAAGGACGAAAGGAGCAAGAAGATAAAAGAAGGGTATAGACAAGAAGAAGAAAATCACGGATCTCGTCAGTCAGCAAAGATGATGAGAGAGAAATCAAGGAAAGAGGAGACACAGGCTGCACAGGACAGCGAGCGGGCAGCTTTAAACAAGCCAATGCCGTCTGCCGCTTTGGCCGTTCCCTCCTGGGTCCATCGTCCACTCCGCCATGATCTTGTATTGCTATTGATCCCCATGTCTCTTAACCCCCTTCGCGTGTCCGATCCATCAATCGGGATCGCCCTGTTACGAGACTCGACTCATATCCCAGATTGGCTCGCAAAACACAGAACAAGCCACTGGCGCACTTCGCTTGGGGGCTGCGTCATGGCGAATCGCGCCGGTTGTCTGAGGCAATGGGCGAGAAGCCATCATGGGCAGGGGTCGGCTGGAGCTCCTTGAAACAGCACCGTTTTCGCCAGGAAGGGAAAAGTGTGCTCTCAAGCAGATTGTTCAAAATCAGGGCCATGGTTTTGGAGAGAGGGAGAGAAAGAGAGACGATCGATCGAGGTTCAGAAACACCTGTTATGTTGTTGAGTCGCTTGGGCTGCACCTCGGATGTGCCTCATCCCGACCTCTGACACGTTCCCAAACGCGCCCGGTTTCAACCAGCCCCATGGAGGGTCTCAGACAAGATCAGAAGCCGCCACTATGCATGCAAGTGACCAGATTCAATAACGGATCACCTGCTGCACTCAGAACGGAGTAGGAGATACGACTTGCGCAGTGATTTGCATCGTTCAACATCTTTTTTATTAACCATTATCCATCATCTCATGCATATATACGTTTCTGTTTTTGTTTTTGTTTGTTTCTCATGGGCGCATATTTCACGCAATCGTGAGGCCTCAAGCTCTACATGACAACGTTTATCTCCGGCTGGCATCAAGACACAGCCTCGGCGACTTTATGTGTGCACCACAGTACAAGCCCTCAATCTGTAGCCCTGGGAGTCCTGCAGAACGTCTAGTTAGTCCTTTGTCTTTGTAGCATCCATCCCCGTCGAACAAGGCAGGGAACCGTGTGCACTCAATCCCAAACATACCTTCACTACAGCGTCCGATGCCCTTGTATCGAGACCGTTCCTTGAAGATAGAGAGAGAGAGGCAGAAATGCCCTCTTACAGGTCCAGCAGCAGTTGCGGTCCCACCTTCTCCAGATCCTCCACCTCCAAGAACGCTCCGCTCTTCGCCTCGTCAGACGCCCGCACTATCGCCTCCCTGACAAACGTATCCAGATACGCCGCAGCAACATCATTCGCCGATGTCGTGATCCGTGTGTTTTCCTTTGCGAAGAAGCCGTGCAGGATGCGCGTCAAGAGGTCCCGCGGGATCTCGGCCCTCTGGTCCTCAATGTTGGGCCTGGCTTCTTCTTGTCCCTCTTCTTCTTCGTCCGCTTCTGCCCCGGCCATGCTCGCATCCCCGTCGTCGTCTCGAGACCGCGCTTGCGATTTCGATTTCTTCTTTGATGAAGCAGCGCCCGTGGCCTTTTTCGGCTTAGACGGAGCCGCGGCTCTGGACGCGGGCTTTGGATTTGGCGCCGCCCTACTGGCCACGGCGGGTGTCTCGGCCTCGAGATCGATATCCGAAAACTCGTGCCCGTCAAGGTCGAACGCTTCCTCGGCAGGCAGAGAGGCCGTGGTCTTGGATGCGTGGCCCGTGGCGGAGCTTGGCTGTTTCCTTGGAGGAGCCATCAGCGAAATCTAGTTTGCAGGGCTGCCGGACGGTAGGGTTTGGGCTGAGCTCTACTTGATCAACAAGATTCGATTGACACAAAATGCCGCTCGACGCGACGCGCATTCCGAGTTGATTGCAAGATTACGTAATTGCTGTGCAAATCTATATCACATATTTCACTTCACTCTTCGCTGATCAATGATTAGATGAATGTCTATTAGCGCGCGCGCAGAAAATCATCCTCTTGGCCAAAGAGCTCGAATCAAGTACAATCGGAAAGGCTGATTGACGATGAAGGAGAATACATGGGGGGTCTGCTTCTCAGGCTATATCACAGACCGTGCAGCAAAAACCAGACCAAGAGCAGAAAAGTGAGCGTGCCGCGAGGGTTCCCTTGTTCTAGCATAGACCGGTTCTTTTCTGCCCATCTTCCATCTCAACCCTCGTTGAGCTCCCTCGAGCCTCAAATTTTGTGTCCACCGTGTCTCCCTCCCTCCTCTCAACCTGATCTTTCGCCTTTTACCAAGTCGGATCCGTCCCTGACCCACAAAGTCTATCAAAGGGCGTGGGCGAACAAGACAGGACAGTGCGTGTGTGGCTGCCGTTTAACCAGAGCCGCCCTTGAAGGCCTTGCCGAACATGAGAAGCTGGAGCTGGTCGTAGATTGACAGGACACCAGCACCGGCGACACCACGGAGGATGTTGGCACCAGCACCCTTGAAGAGAGACTTGACACCCTCCTTGGCGATGATCTGGGAGCCGCAGTCGAAGGAGCTCTTGTACTTGATGGCCTCACCCGAGGTCATCATCATGCGACGACGGATGGTGTCGAGGGGGTACGAGGCGAGACCGGCACCGGTGGTGACACCCCAGCCGAGCATGAAAGAGGCGAGGAAGTTGTTCTCAAGACCGAGAGGGGCGAGGGCGGGCTTGAGAGTGTCGTACATGCCAAAGTACAGACCACGGTAGACGATGATACCCGTGATGGAGGGACCAAAACCACGGTACAGACCGGCGATGCCATCAGAGGCGAGGGTCTTCTTGTAGACGTCGATAAGACCGTTGAACTGGCGATCACCACCGCCACTCTTGACTGACTTGGCGTCGTTGGCAAGACGGGTACGGGCGTAGTCGAGCGAATAGACAAAGAGAAGGGAGGTGGCGCCGGCAGCCTATACAGGCGGGTCAGTTCCGACACCAAGGGAGCAAGAAGTCTGAGCAGTATAAACTTACACCACCGGAGGCAAGGTTGCCAGTCATCCACAACCAGTAGCCGTCGCGCTCCTTCTTGAAGCCGAACATCTTCTTGAACTTGTCACGGAAAGCAAAGTTGAGAGCCTGGGTCGGGAAGTAACGGATGACGTTGGCGTTGTTGCCGCGCCACAGGGACAGCACGCCCTCGGTGCCGACGGTGCGGCGAGCGCAGTCGGCAAGGCCGGTGTACGGGCGGTCCAGACGGCCCGTCTTGAGCATCTCATCCTGCGACGGTTATCAGCACAAATCGTGTCATGTGACCGTAGACCTGAACGAGACCAAACGTGGCATATCGCAGACTGACGATGCACACGGCCGGCCGTGTTGCTCGAGAGAGATGCTCACCTGGGCCTGAATGAGCAGCTTGATGCGCTCAATGGGAGCAGCAGCGGTCTTGGAGACAGCGGCCGACACACCTCCCATGAGGAAGTCGACCATGAAGGGCTGTGCAACCACACATTGTCAGTATTTTGATCTGGCACAGGCGCAGACGAGGGTTTCCCCTTCTTTTTCCCCTCCGAATCCAAGGTGGACTGATCGCCAGATGGACAGGCGGATGGCCAGACGGATGGCTGACGACGGTTGGGGGACGCGCATTATCAAAGCCATCTTGATCAATCCGTCCGCCGCCGCCCACCAAAATGAAAATTTGCCAGGGTACTTACGGGCATCCCCATAATCTTGCGGTCGCTGGACATGGTGGCGAACTGGTATCAAGAATCGAAGCGGAACGGAATTAAAGAACGATAACGCGGATTGAGAGGAGATGGGGAGAAAAGGTCACGAACGCGGTGTCGTGACTGTGTTTCCTTTTTCTTTTTGGAGAGGGAAATTTTTTCGGCCTTCGCAGAGGACTGGAAGGAGGTTAGAAGAAAAGTCGGGAAGCGCCCCGTTAAGTTTTGTGGTGCCAGGCCGCGCACGGGCCACTTTGGATTTTAGTGTGTGTGTGCGTTGGAAAAAAGACCACTAAAAGCACCCAAAAACAACGCACGCTGGAGGCAAGTCGGCGCAGCCTCGTTACCGTACTGTGCAGACAATCGATAGTGTTGGGTGGACAGTGTTCAGTGTTCATCTCAAAGAAAAGTGATGATAATATCCATACAGTCAGTACCAGGCTGCAAGCTTGGTTCGCTCGCGTTCTGGCCTTGTATCGGGCCGCCAAGTTGACCATCTATCTATCTATCTATCTTTAACGACGCAGAGATTAGGTTGGTGATTCTTTGATTTGACCGGCCCCGATTCGCCATTGGCCACACTCTTCCTCTTTGGCACGTGATAGTAGGGTATTATCCTACAATGTGTACAAACTCTGCGGACTTGTTCGTCGTTGCTCTAATGTTTGGCATGTGATGGCTTTGCACGTGGTACATACCAACAACGTTTCTTCACGAGAATATATGACTATATCTGACCGCACGAAAACCCGATTTCTCCTTCAAGCCCGCCCCAAGGCCAAGGCGGCTGCCTTCATCATTCTGGTCGCCAGCCCATCCGGATGCCCGCTCGGCCCCAGCCCTTCCAAGTCAGCCTGATATACGGCCCCCTCCCATCTGCCGTCCCAATTGTGCGCCGTCCAGTAGTCGGCGATGCTTGCCATCTTGGTCCCCGCTGCAACGGCGTCCCGTCCCGTCGTCTTGATCCTCTCGGTGATGACGGATCCCAGGATCGACATGCCCGTCTCTTCGCGGTAGTGCCGCAGTTTGCTCCGCGACGCGTGCGCCACGAGCAGTCCCTGGGGACGAATCACGATGGGCTCGCCGAATGCATCCCCCGCCATAACATGCCGCACCGTCAGCCCCGGCGTCGTGCCGCAAAGGGGGAGCAGCTCTCGTTGCAGGGTGCGCTCGTCCGGCAGTGCAGGCCCGCCAAGGTTATTCGCATCCGAGAGAGGCGGCAGTCCGCCAAGCGCAATGGGTATGGCGTTCTTGATCCGCAAGTGTGGGATCATGGGCCGGAGTGAGGGGGAGATTGTATGAGTCTCCAAAATCCCTGGCTGGAGGTACGTGTCGAGGCTGAACGTGAACGCGTGGATCGAAGTCTGGATCCTCTCGTAGAGCTTCATTGCGGGCTCAATGACGTTTTCCTGGAAGCCGTGCAGAAACTCAGCCTGCTTGCCCGGGGGGCAAAACACGTCGAACAAGCTGCTGAGCTCCGCCGTGCGAATTTCGAGCGCATTTTGACGAAAGGCTGGGTATTCGGGCGTGTTGAAGAGGCCGGCGAAAGCTTCGGCCCGCCAGATTCGTACTTCGCCGAGTACTATCGGCGTATTGTCAGAAAAAAGGGGAAAAAAGAAGAGAAAAAAAAAGACGAGTCTTTTGCGGAGAACAGTATTCTGTGGCACTTACCTCGATGCGGATCGACATATTGCAAGAGGGAATTCTCGATTTGCTTCATGATCTTCACCTCGTTTGATGCCAGATCGTACAGGTCGACGCTGAATATCTTGACGTGGACGTACCGCATTATTATGGCAATCACGAGGTCCGCGTCCGTAAAGGGGTGCCTCGCAGCATGTAGCAGATCTGGGTGCGCCGTCACTACGGTCACGAGGCGATCGAGACTGATGGCAGGGCGGTTCTGGAAGTAGGTAGTCGCAGCAGCAAGAGCTTGGTCTGGCCGGGATAAGTGAGGTGCAATGAACTCGTGAGCCCAGGCTGTGGTTTTCTCGATAAAGTGGTCGTGCATCTGGAAAGCGTCAGTTGAGAGGCCTGTGATGGGAAAAGTATTTATCGAACCTGCCCAATCTCCAGAGAAATCTCGGCCTCGTTCTCTGGCCTGTTATGAAGCAGATTTGCCTCAAAGTGCTCCAGCTTGTGTCTCAGCTCGACAATCTCCTGCCCGAGCTCATTGTTCAGTAGGGAGAGCTCCTCGGTTTTCTGTCTGGCTTGGATGAGTGCTTCTGTACGCGCAACTTCAAGTTCCTGCTGCTGCTCCAGGTGTTGCTGCAGCCGCTGCTCCCATAGCTCTTTATCTTTGCCCGTAAGCTTAGGAATATTGTCAAAAGGGCGCGCTGGAAGGGGATTTGCGACGTTGGAGTCGCTGCCTAACAGCACTGCGGCCTCGAGATGCTTGCGTCGTCGGTCATCGTGCGCGTGGTCGTTGTGTGAAGCTCGGTCACTACGGCGCGGGCGTCCCGCGCCAGCCTTGACTATTGTGGTTCTCGGTTGATCTAAAAAACCCTCTTTGCCGTCCTTGGTTCGCATCTTTGCTCCGTGTTGGCGCCCCTGCCGGTCATTGCGGCGTGCCAAGTCCATGTCGAGTTTCTGTGTTGTTGGGCACCAAAGACTGAAAGCTCTTGCAATACTAGGTTGTAGGGATCAAGAGGTTGGTTTTTGAAATTTGAAATTTGAAGTGAAGTTGCCGAGGGTTGAGAGCCATCATATCATCTTCAAGTATTCTGGGGTATTGGGTCTGATTGACTGAGACATGATCCAAATCCTCTTTGAAGATTTTATACAGGAATGTCTCCCAACATGGCTGTTTCCGGGATGCTGCATTCCAGTAGCTTGTGCTTCGCTGGCTATTATCTATTCCATAAAATCCAGGAAATCTATCTTCAGGTCGTTCATCCACTCACTCTAAAGGTCGCAGTACAATTTGCCAACGCACTACAAGATATCCTCGGATTGTGTATCTCGGTCCTCTCCAGCTGCCACTGCTCTATTGTGTCAAGAAACAACTTCCTTGGTGCAGCACACTCCCAGTACTGCATCTGTTTTAAAAATAGATCGTGCGTATGTTGCCGCCGGATCCGGCTTGTTCAGACCTGTGGGAGAAAAGATGCCAACGTGCAGGCATTCCAGAGGGTGAGGCCTGATTCAGATTCTGAGTCGAGCTCCAGCAGGATTTCCGCTAGCAGAAACACTATGTTGTCCATCGAGACATGGGAATGCACGAGAGCGAGGCTCACCTTGTGCCAATATGACCAAGTCCAGACTGTTCGATCTTGGCGTGGGCGTGGACGACGGGGAGGGCTATCGGCAAGCTCATGGCCTTGTATTCGCTGGATGGCGATTGGCCATTGTAAGATGTGCCAACAGCTCCCTCGCGGCATGATCAGAGGATAGGTTTCCGACACAGTGAGAGGGCGTATGATGGGTGGTTTTCAACGGTCTTTTCATAAAACTGATCAACTTTGATTGATATCTGAATGCTTAGTAATCACAGAGTTCACATCAACTTCTCATCTTCACTAGTAGAACTTGTTATTGAATCCCCACTCGCATTGCCGTTATTATTCAACACTATCTACAAGATACTCTATTTCAGCCTCTTTCTGACTCGATCAAAGCCATGGTCTCACCATGAAATCAGATCCAGTCCAGAAACCCCTCTTTTAGCGGTCTATAGCCATAGTTGTGAGCGCAAACTGCCGTCGAGGGTCTGGTTCACGCCTCGCCACCCGCCGTGAAAAGTCAAATCTCAGCCTGGCCTGGCGTCATGGCAAATATTTCACGTGCTGGTGTCTTTATGCGGCCTCTTGGACAGACTTGTCGTCAATACTCTTTGCTTGCACGCTCTGGTATCGATGGCCCAGCGAGGGCCACTTCTCAACTCATCGCCATCCGTCACGCCTCCCGATTTACAACAACTAAACCCAAACGCCGATCAAAAATCAAGCCAGGCGAACCGTTCCCAGAGCGGGCATGGATAACGACGGCAGAGGCAGATGCCAAGGACCATCTCTCCAATCTCTCGGGTGGCTCTCAGCTCTCGAGTGAAGGCCATGGCTTGACACCCACCACAGAACCTGCCGAGCCCCTTCCTCTCATCTTCCCTTGGGACGGCAACGATGTCACCGCCCTCTCGCGTACGATTCTGCGTTCCGCCTTTGGCCATTCTGTCTTTCGTCACGAACAAGAGGCAGCCATCAGCTCCCTCCTGCGTGGCCACAACACATTCGCCATTTTCCCTACAGGAGGCGGCAAGTCCTTATGCTTCCAAATCCCGGCTCTGGCGTTCCCCACAATCGACCTGGCTGCTTCCGCCGACGGCCAGGGACCCCCCCGCACCGAGGACAGCCACGGCATCACGCTGGTGGTATCGCCCCTGTTGGCGTTGATGAAAGATCAGGTGGACGCACTTCGTGCCAGGGGCGTACCGGCGGACCGGCTTGACTCGACCAGGACGACGGCAGAGGTCCAGCAGCTCATGGACGATGTCAGTAGCGGGAAGCTAAGATTGCTGTACTGCGGGCCGGAGAGACTCTACAACGAGATATTTCTCAGTAGGATCAAGAAGCTCAAAGGCGGTATAAGGCTACTGGCCATTGACGAAGCACATTGCGTTTCAGAGGTGAGATTACCAAAAATAAAATAAAACAAGAAAAATCCTGCATGCTGCGATGAAAGAAAGGGTTCCGCTGCTGATACAGTTGCCAGTGGGGCCACACGTTTAGACCAGAATATCTCAAGAGTATGTGTGCACTTGACTTGAGATGGTATGGGCCATGCTGACGCGCGGGGCCGCAGTATCGCGTTTCGTCAAGGAGACCAAAGCAGAAAGAGTCCTGTGCCTTACAGCCACGGCCACGCCGCTGGTCACCGATGACGTCCGCAAGGCGTTTGATATTGCGTCCTCGGGCGTATTCCGCACATCCCCGTATAGACCAAAGTAAGAGGGATCCTGCCTGGCCTGCGCCGTTTTTGGACGTCGGCTCATCCGCCATTTTCAGTTTGACCTTGGAGGCAATCCCGCTCCAGAATACGATGAGGAAGTTCAAGCCTCTAAGAGGATACCTTGACTCCCATCCCGGCGCTACGATTATCTATGTCACTCGCCGAGATGTAAGCTCTTCCTCCTCGTATCTTTTATCCTTTTTTATCTGCCAAAAAAAAAAAAGAAAAGAAAAGAAAACCGATACTAAAATCACTCGGATTCAGCAAGCCGAGCGGTTGGCCGCGCGGCTCACCGGGTATGGCTATTCAGCCGCTGCTTACCACGCTGATGTCAATCCCTTGGACAAGAAAGAGATACAGGAAGGCCTTATGATGAACAATATCCGTATCGTCGTGGCCACTATCGCATTTGGTATGGGAATTGATAAGCCCGACATTCGCAACATCGTCCACTACGACCTTCCAAGTTCGGTTGAGGAGTACAGCCAACAGATTGGTCGCGCCGGCCGTGACGGCAAGCCGTCTACCTGCATGGCCTTTGTGTGCCCGCAGGACTTGTATATACCGGAGCTGTTTGCACGCGGGGGTCTTCCCTCGCGTCAGTCTGTTGTCGACCTGCTGACCGACGTCATGTACGCGGCAAAAGGGTGCTCAGTGGGCGATTCGTTCATGGTCGACCGGTGGGAGCAGAGCACGTCATTTGACATTCGCGAGAACGCCGTCGCCAACATATACGCCCTTCTGGAGCTGAACCATGGCTTGGTTTGTGAAATCACCCCCCAGTGGGCCAAGTACCGCTTCACTCCCTTGGGCCCAGGGCATGTCGAGGCTATGGCCCAGGACACCTCCCCGGTTGGACTGGCGATACAACAACACACCAGGACGGGGGGTGGATCGCACACTGTTGATATCAACGGGGCAATCGAGGCGACTGGCCTGTCGCGGTCCGAAATCATCCACCATCTGTACAGGCTCGAAGAATCCGGCATGATCAAGCTCGGCGGCGTGGGGTTGCGGCATCGCTACCGGATCACCGCCCCTTTCCCACAATCGCGTGCAGAGTTTGACCAACTCGCCGATAAGGTTTACGCACGCATGCAGGAGCGCGAGACCTTGGCACTGGCGAGGTCGGACGCCATGATAGGCCTGATCACGGGAGCACACTGCTACTCGCGTGCACTGGCCGAGTACTTTGCGACCTCGCTTCCAGGCGGGGCCGATCGCTGTGGGCACTGCCACTTTTGCAAGACCGGCGAAGCCATCGAGATGCCCAAGATCCAAAGGCCAGAAGTAAACCAGAGGGTTCTCAAAAGATTACTGGAGGAGGTGCCGGATAGGGACGACGCCAGGTTCCTGGCAAAGGTCGCGTTTGGGGTGGGGAGCCCCAGGACGAGAGCCATGGGCTATGATCGCAAAGAGGTGTTTGGATCGTTGAGCGATCAGAAATTCACAGTAAGCTCGCTCTTGCGTCACCAGCACTTGCGCGGAGATTATCTGGCAGCACTAACGATACGTCTCTGAAATGAAGACATTGCTAGAGATATTCGAACACGAATGCGACAAGGCGCGGCTAAAGAAGGCGAGCATGACGACGGGGAACGCCCCTGGAGAGGTTATCTCAGGCGACGTATCGCTGCTCGGGTTGGATAATGAGTATCTTGCCAGATCCCCGGCCAGGCAGGCGGACCATATGTAGATGCATGTTCTGTCTGTCCTTGGAGAATAGATATAGACAACTCGCCTTCACAGTGCAAATATGAGGAATCGACTTTTGGAGATAATATCTGCGCCCATATGATTGATATGATAGATGTATGCACTCAATCCTGACTAAAATCATTCCTGACTAATCCAGAATCTTGCTCGCAAGAATCTCGGCAAAACAAGGGGCTCCCCGATTGGTGATGTAAACGGTTTGTCAGTTGTTCTTGCGAAACGTCAGCGTCATGAAAGCAGTGAGTGAGTGAGCTTATCTCGGCCAAGAAGAGAAGCTCTCTCTCTCCTGGCTCACCCATTCCTCTTTAGGAACTTGCCAATTCACCGCTCCATGGCACTGAGCCGAATAGCACACATTTATCATAGCAACCATCCGCGCAGTGCGGGCAATCGCCCCCCACAACGAAACCTCATCTGCTCATCTGCTCATCTTACTTACTTACTCACTTATTATCTTGCCCTTATCTACAACTTCCTGCGTATCCATTTTATCGTGGTCACACCCGTCAATCAAGTCCCGCATGCAGTCGTTCCCAAGCCTACACCGCAGCAGCTGAATATCCATCCTCCAGACGTTCAACGCCAAGATGGCGCTCTCGGCGTCGTCGCCCTCGTCCCCCTCCCTGCTCAACCGCCGGATTCTGAACCTCCCGAGGTTACCACCCTCTCAGCGCGCCGAGGCCCTCCGCTCCCTTAAGCATGAGATCGTCGGCCACGTACCTCAAAAAGAGGCGTGGGTGAAACAGGGCGCCCTCGAGCCCATTATTTCGGTGCTACATGCGCCGCCGTCGTCGTCGCCGTCGTCATCATCGCCGTCACAGCGTCAGAGGTCTGCAGGTATCGGTGGCGGCGGCTCATGGTCGCCGGGATTGGGCATGGGCATGGGCACGGGCACGGGCACGGGCTTTGACGGGGTTACGGCCGCCGGCGACAAGGCACGGGTGAATGGCAAAGAGCCCGTGGGCAACAACTCGGATAGTAATGGCGGGATACACGCACCCGTGACCAAGGCCTTGAGTGAAGAGGAAACGGCCAGGCTGCAGGCGCTGCAGTTGCTCGCCGCGTTTGCAAATGGTATGCCCATCCATCCACCGATGGCGACAACCTCATAGACACACACACACCCCTTGACAGATATCTAGGCAGAGGCTGATTGGAGTTGTTTGCTCTACTACAGGTGGTCCGGCGTTCCTACCTCCGTTACATGCCGCGGGCGCTCTCCCGGCTATCCTAGGATATCTCTCCCCCTTTACGAACCCCCAGCCGATAGTGCTCGCTGCTCTCCGCGCCATCAACGACCTGACCGACTCTGCGATACTGGCCCTCCCTACATGCGCCGTCACCGCGACTGTTATTGCCAACAGCCTCTTTGCACTGCCGCACCGTACGTACCTTGGCCAAGTCCTCTCGTCATGGATGACAGCGTCGTCCTACGCCACGTCCGATCAGGTCAACATTGTCACAGCGCTCATAAGCAAGCTGTGCAGGAGGGATGAGCACCAGTTCGCGCTTGCCGACGACGGAATACTGGATAAGCTGGCAGCGATGGTGGCAGGCTTCGCCGTGGCCCAGGGACATGCCACGCGGGACGATAACGGCGGCGGTCGGGGGGCAAAACACACCACAAGGACTGGAATCCCGCCGCCGGCTCCCAGGGGGTTGAAGTTTGGATCCGTCATGGACGCGGTCTCGGCCATCATCGCCGACTCCAATTATCGGACGTGCAAGTTCATGTGGTCACCCGCCATCCTGGCCACGTTCCCTCCCGGCAAAGCGCCACCGCCCGGCGAGCTCAAAGAACAGTGGTCAGCGCTCGAGAGGAACAAGCTCTTTTACCCACACCACCAGCGCGGCCCCATCGACTACCTCCTTCCCGCGATACCGAACCTGCATACCCGCAACCAAACGTTGAGCCTTGCTAAGAGTCTGCATACCATCCGCGAGGCTTTCCGAGAACTGAACTCGGACCTGCGCTTGGATTCTCGACATGAGTCGGGTAATGGCTTCGGAACGGGCGAGTCCGACATGGATGACACCGATAGCCAACTGGTTCCGTGGCTGGTGTACCAAGTGCGAGCGCAGCAGCGTGACTGCGACAAGTTGGCGGCGGCGCATGTGCTGGCGTCGGTATTCAAAGTAAGACCCAAGAAGGCCTTCAGGGAGACCAGCATGGGCAGCCTGTTGGTGGTGCCGCTGCTCGTCGACATCTTGCACGGCTGCGATATCGTGTCCGTCATGACCAGCCCATCGCCGTTGTCGGCTCCAAACCAGCAGGCCTGGGCGGTGCTGGAGCGTGCGCCAGCCACGCTCGCCATGCTCATGACCGACTGCGAGCCGCTGCAAAAGGCTGCCCACGAGTGCCGCGCTATAAAGCTGCTGTCCCTCATATTCAAGAAGACCCACGTCACAACGTACAAGGCGGTGCGGTCCACATACTGGTCTCCGCGGACCGATGTCGAGAAGCTCGCTCTCCCCGGCCCCTGCAGTCTTGGGGACGAGGGCCAGTTTCCTGTCAATATGCACATCGCGCGCGTGCGCGAGGCAACCTTGAGGGCCATCGCCGCGCTCGCCGCCTCCAAGGACGATTACCGTAAGGAGTTCCAGTTGGAGGGCATCATGCCGTACGTGGTGGAGTCGCTGGCCCAGGGGCAGCACCCTGGCAAATTGCAGCTGAAGCGCGACTCGAGCAGCTCGGGATCGGGCGCGACCGTGGGCAAGAAGGCTGCTTCCGGGGATGAGGCTACTCCCAACGGGTTTGGCAAGGAGACGAATCCGGTGCCAGTAATCATTGCGGCGTGCCACGTAGTGCGGACTATGGCGTGGTCAATCAGCATTCTCAGGACCGCCATACCAGACCATGGGGTTGCCTTGCCAGTATTTAACCTGCTCTCGCACCAAGACGTTGACGTGCAGGTCGCTGCCACGGCGGTGATATGCAATCTGGTGCTCAGGATCAGTCCGGCGAAGGAGGTAAGTTGGCTCACATGGGCAGACCAATATATATATCTTTGACTCCTTGGCTAACTTGTTCCCACCAAGACCCTTGTGGATATGGACGTTCTCAAGGTTCTTTGCCAGCACGCAAAATCATCCAACACCCAGCTCCGCCTGAACGCGTTGTGGGCTCTCAAGCACCTCGTCGATGACGTTGACGCCGATGTCAAGAAGGCGTGCCTGGTGCAGCTCAAACCCGACTGGCTTATACGGACAATACGCGGCGACTACGAGGACGACTGCCTTGTGCCCCAATCGGCTGCCTATGCCAGGAGCAGGCTCGGAATCGGATCTCTCATCTCAGACAATGTCGATGCCGACGATGACGTCGACATGGGTGGTGGCGACGACAGCACGCGGCCATCAGCACACGGCAGGGATTCGAGGGCGAGCCAACGGCTCAGCGCCCGCCTCGAAACACTACGTGATGCCGAGTCGAACCCGGCTCGCAAAGGGCGCAGCGACGAGCAGGCGATCCAAGAGCAGTGCATTCACCTTGTGCGGAACCTGATATGCCTTCCAACCGCGTCGTCTTTTTCCAATGACTCGGCCGACATGGTTGACTTGTTCTTCGACGCCATCGGACCGGACCGTCTCTTTGGCGCGCTCATGGCCAAACTCCAGCCCAGCCCCTCTGCCATCACCACGTCGGGCAAATCGCTCGGCTTCTTCGGCTCCAGCCGGACGTCGGCGTCACCCTCGGTCTTCCCCCACCCCAAAATAATCGACAGCGTGATATACGTGCTGGTGCATATCGCTGCCAGTGCGCCGCGCCACCGCGCCACGCTGGCACAGCAGGGCCGACTCTTGTCGCTTGTCTCGCAGCAGGCGGTGCACTGCGTCGACCGCGGGGTGCGTGCGGGGGTGTGCTATCTTGTATGCAATCTGGCCAGTGAAGACACGGGTGACGATGCTGGTCGCGCAGAACGAATCCGCGAGCTCAGGAACCTGGGGTTTGTGCCCAGGATTGAGCGTCTGCTCCAAGAGGATACAGACCTGGACGTCAAAGAGAGGGCCAGGGAGGCATTGTATCATCTCAGAGCCACATCGTACTGAGCTCTGAAGGCGTGACTGCGAACGGTTAATAGACGTAGCCTTTGCAGCAGGCGGTTAAAGTCGATATGCTTATGATGTTGGGAAATCAGGAACAGCTGGTGCCAATGTCAATATGCTCGTTGTAGAGAGGTCATCAATCAGCATCCCGGTTGGCATGGAGAGGGGGGGCCCAAGGATGAAAGACGAAGAAGATCCATGAGATGGATACATGGACCCTGAGGGCACGGTTGTCGTTGGACATGGCAAGCGAACGAATACCACCAAAGCGAGAGATCAGAACAACAGCGCTGTATGCATGACTCGTCTCTTGATTAGCTAGTCTAGATATTGATTTAAATAGTAGATTACCAGAGAGCCCGCCTCCCATTCTATAATTCGCGAGGGTGGAAGCCAAGAGGTGGCCGCCCGGC
>JAOYNU010000006.1:212475-293782 GCA_026745395.1 Tympanopsis confertula | reverse complement strand
GTGTAATACGCGGAGCTGGATATAAACCAGATGCATGGGCCTCTCCCCGGGCTCGAGGAGGTGGTGAGTTCCCTTGGATGTAAATCCTCTGCGGCGCTCATTAAGTAATGGGCCGGAACTTTTGGAGCCTATAATGTCAGTAACAGCTGAGAAAGGGTTCGAAAAGAAGCTCAGATCCTCGGATGAGTCGGATGAGTCCAGATCATTCTTGCAGAAGCAATTGCAGAAATACCATCTCGAAACTACGGAAGATGGCAGCTTTGTACGATGGATGCGCAATAATTCAAACCACCCTCGAAACTGGTCTACAGCAAGGAAGTCATACGACACTCTTTTGATCTGCCTTCTAGACCTATTCGTGTACGTTCTCAGCAATCAATTGGGATACCATGGAGTGGACAGCTTACTTGAATCTATAGAACTGCAAGCAGCACTGCAGGAGTAGGTGACAAGAGCCTGATTCCACGACTTTGTTCTGACGTTTGAAATAGGCTGCGGCTGCAGCTGACGCCAGACATGAATATAAAATTAGCCGCACCATTTCAATACTGTGCTTCGTGACTCTGTAAAGTCTACATGTTCACTAAATTTGTCAAAAGCTAACAGTTCAACAGATTTCCTCTCGGACAGTGTGTTGGAAACGTCTTCCTACCTCCTTTATCTGAGACATTCGGGCGCAAGAATCTTTACATTCTAAGTGGTGTGATGAGCTGCGCATGCTGTATCATAATCGGAGTTGTACATTCATTTCCCGTGTCTGTGGTAATGAGAATAACGGGTGGTATCTTCTCTGCTGTGCCGGGCACAGTTGTAGGAGGAAGTGTTGAGGACATGTTCAACTCGCATGCTCGAATATGGGTTGTCTTCTTCTGGACTATCGCCTCGAACATTGGACTCATGATTGGGCCAATAGTAAGCAGCTTTGTTGTCGCTGCTCTCCATTGGTATGCATTTCTTTTCTTTCTTTGGTGTCTTGATTTTTCTGTCCATTTACTAATATTGACTCTTGCTGCAGGCGATGGGTGTTCTACATTTACGGAATCATAATCGGAGTCATCACAGGATTTCTACTCCCCATACGAGAGTCACGCTCTTCATACTTGCTAGTGCACGAAGTCAGGCGCTTAAGACATGAAATCCCGCAAATCCCACCCCCTCTCACTCATGATCACAGTTTGAACCTGCGGGTATTTCTACAGCAAGGTCTCTTCCGTCCGGTTGAGTTGTTTTTCAAAGAGCCTATCGTAATCACGCTTTCTGTGATTATATCCACTGTAATGTCTCTTATTTACATTTTTTCAGAGGCCTTGCAACCAATTTATCACGCAATGGGGTTCTCTACTTCTCAATCCTCCTTGGTATTCTTGGCTCTTGCTCTTGGTACCTGCCTCAGTGCGTTCACCAGAATACTCGACAGTTACATTGCAAATCGGCGGAAGGCTCGCGGGCTTCCAATTCGACCCGAAGACAAACTCGTTGGGATGGCTATTGGAGCCCCATGCCTGGCAATCGGTCTGTGGTGGTTTGCATGGACCATTCCCCCAAGGATGGAAACATCATGGGTGGTACCAACGCTGGCTCTGATATTGGTGGGCTACTCAATGACAGAGGTTGACACAGTCTTGTATGGGTACATCTCAGATAGTTATCTGAGTTACTCTGCCAGCGCTTCTGCGGCGGTAGCCTTTATGAGAGGTATTCTTTGCGGAACATTTCCACTATTTACGCCTCAAATGTTCAATGGACTAGGATTCAATATTGCTGGGTCAGTACTGGCAGCCATAGCAACCTTATTTTGCATTGTTCCGCCTTTGCTCATTTGTTGTGGAGAGGGAATCCGTCGTCGAAGTCAATTTGCAAAGTATAGTTGGGAGATACAAGGGGAGATGGGGAAGGATGAAGATGACATCTAATAGTGAGCTGGCTAAAGAAACGAAATTGGCATGTCTATAATCTATGAGTCTAGAAGTACAAAGATAGAGGCACAATGAAAAGAAACCTTAATCAAGCATCACGGTGCAAGGAGCAGAAGCCAAAAGGATTCATGAGTACTCCAAGCCCGATTTGCTCTGTCACTAGAAGACTTAGACCTCTTCAGGAAAAGTGGCAGGCTTAGAAGAGCCTTGTTGACCTTCTGATGTTTCCCAGAAGTTGACCTTCTTCCCACGGTGAGCAATCAAGCCATAAATATCAAATGGATCGACAATTGTGAGAAGCTTTGGGCGAGGATCTTTGTAACCAGGCCCTTCAATCTCTGTGATGCCATCTTGACCTAGATAGACTTTGTTCGAGCTTGGCAGCACCTTCATGGGATGGAAGACGTTTAGGAGAGTCGTGTTGCTATACATGAACACAGTCTCAAAGAACCAAAAGAACCATTCTTGTTGAAGAATTGGACTGACTTCTCCAATATCACCAGTGGTACTCAAACTGGCAGCGGAAAAGTATTCCACAGTCCGGTAAATCGTCCGAATGGTAATTAGGGTGCAACTGACATATAGGACGCTCAGGCAGCGTTTGATGTTCTTGCTCAACACACCCCCACGCTTGCAATTGTAGTGGAATCGACCAGCGAGAGCTAAGAATCCGGCCATTAAGACCAGTTGCAGAATAAGCGCGGCCTTGAGAAGTCCTTTTCCAACATTTTCATCGCTCTCAGAGGAACTGGAACTTGCAACACGAGCTGCTCCGTTGGCGGTGATGACTTCGATGGCGACCCCAAGGGCGATGAAAGTTGTAAAAACGCGACCAGGATGGATAGGCGAGTGGTATGGAATATAGTAAAGCATGCGCCCGAGTATGAAATAATTGGCACCTTCGTAAACAGGTCTAGTATAAGGATGAGCATCAGACGCAGGAGTGTTCGCTGTGGAGGGTCCCTTACGGGCCAGCAAGGAGTAGCACAGAGCTAGCAATGTAAATGCCGACGTTGTCCCATTGTCCAAGTGCCGCGATGGTTCTTGTGATGAACCCTGCTGTAAAAAGCAGAGACGACCACGGAAGAAGGCCTGTCACCTTCCATGACCTATACCGCCTATACGCTTTCTTAGTACTGATCCAAGTAAGAACTTCGGCGGTCATACAAGTTTTGATAGAAATGAATAGCGCCAGAGAGTGCGAAAAGAATGGCAAAGGCGATTGGAGCGCCTTTATTTGGCGCATAAAACCATAAACTTCCCTCCTCTGGGTGGGGTTAGAATCTCTGGCCCACAGGCACTGGACTGTAACGACTTACGATAAGCTCGTGTTTCAAGCATGGTTGGAAATGGGCGATTGAAGAGGCAGTGAACCACAGTTGTTTATTGAATTCAGATATCAAACTATATGATCTTCTACGGGGAGTAGCGCCATTATATAGACATGAAAGCCCGAGAATGAGCATTCTATTGGCAATGCCACGAGGAAGCGAAAACGAGTTTCCCAATTGGGTCAGAAACCACGAAGGCTGGGCTAAGCAGCCACTGGTTAGACCTGGGCCGAGAATAAGGTCAAGCGAATCAGCATGTGTGGCTGTGGATTTCCAGAATACGAGTTCTCTCAGTTAGTCAGAGCGTGACAGCCTTAGGGCGCCATGCTAAGCCCAATACGAGGTCATTTTGAGCCTTAGCGTTGATCCATGGGTCTTAGTGGTGATCTCCGGCAATGCTTGGCTTCAGCTAGTCGAAAAGCTTGAGGCGCAGACTGGCAGATGCAGTGGATACGAGTTACCCAAACGGGAAATCTCGTACTCGCGAGCAGGGAGGTCAGGTGACACGCACGTGATATCTCAACATGTGACGAGAGCCGTTGCCGGGTCAACAGTCTTCAGTCCAAACAGGGAAGTGACAACGGAGATCTGTGGACATCGGTTTCCCGACTCTAACGCCTGGCCATCGGTGAAACCTCCACAATTCAACGCGTTCAACATTGGACATCATGCCGTCTAAACAGCCGCAGGCGTCTTTGTTCCAAGTCTTTCTAAGACTGCGACCACCCATCACAACCAAACACGATGAATCCGAACGTTTTCTGACCGTCGAGCCCCCGGAGGCAACCCACGACGAGATTGTTGCACCGGTCCCCACGCATATCACATTACAACCACCGAGCGACTCGAGAAAGCGCGCTGTCGAGCGTTTTGGTTTTACGAAAGTCTTCGAGGAAGGCGCCTCTCAACTCGATGTTTTCCACGACACGGGCATGGAGTCCCTTGTGGGGGGAGTTCTCGCAGAGGGTCGCGATGGCCTGGTCGCGACTCTTGGTGTGACAGGAAGTGGCAAGGTGATTATCACCACAAATGAATGAAATTCAAGAAGTCTTGATTGAGCTAACGCGATTATTATAGAGCCATACTATCCTTGGATCCAAATCGCAGCGCGGCATGACTCAAATGGCCCTGGACGTGATCTTCCGATCACTACAGCCTACATTGAAAACCGAGGATGGAAGCATTACTCCACTAACGCTTGCTTCCATAGCAGCTTCTGATGCCTCTGAAGCCCAGCTATTTGGCGCCCAGACCTTTTTGGAAGCCGTTTATGGCGAACCTAACGGACGGAGCTCGAGAGCCCAGACTCCTATGAGTCCCTCTCGCACAAACACCCCATTGACGGTACGGAGCCCTGAAACCCTGAATACCCCGGAAAGATCATTCAGAAATCGTCCCCCAACCCCCGGAACTGGTCTTTTTAGTCCTCGTGCCAACCCTGGAAGCCCTCAAAAGGCAGATCCCACCCTGCTCGCCAGCGATATGTCCTTCGACCACCCTGGAAATTCACCCATGTCGCCTGACAAGTATGGAATGAGATATGCTGGACGATTCAATCCAATCCCCTACACCTGTCCCACTATGAATGAGTCTCGTTTAGCTAAATCTCGACTTTATGTTTTTAAGGAGCCCACCCCTGCCTTGGTTTTCCCCCGCCGCCAACAACGCGATAGACCCAGTGTCCTCCCAAGACTGCCGGACGTCAGTCATTTGACTGTCGACTTGAACCCTCGATCGGACTATGTGGTTTTGGTTTCCATGTACGAAGTTTACAATGACCGCATATTCGACCTTTTGTCGCCCGCTATCACCCCAGGAGGCAACACCATGTCTCGTGGCAACAGCCAGAAAGACCGCCGGCGTCCGTTACTCTTCAAGCCGACCGAAGGCTCACCGGATCGAAAAGTCGTGGCTGGCCTGCGCAAGATTGCATGCAGCACATACGAAGAAGCATTGGCCATCCTCGATGTTGGCCTGACCGAACGTAAAGTGACTGGTACTGGTGCCAATAGCGTCAGTTCTCGAAGCCACGGATTCTTCTGTCTCGAAGTGAAGAAGCTGTCAAACAAAAGATACGGCGAGGCCACTTGGGTGGGAAATACTCTTACAGTTGTGGATTTGGCTGGCTCAGAGCGAGCCAGAACAGCGAAAACTGCCGGTGCTACACTTGCGGAAGCCGGAAAGATCAACGAGAGTCTCATGTATCTGGGCCAATGCCTACAAATGCAGAGTGCCCTACAAGACGGTGCCAAGGTAAGTTGTCTGCTAAACATTGCCGGATGTCAGCTCGGAAGCTCACGCTAATGTTTTTTAGACTGCTTTGGTCCCTTTCCGCCAGTGCAAACTGACAGAACTCTTGTTCTCGAACTCATTCCCATCATCCAACCAGCTTTCTCGAGGTCACCACCCTCAAAAAGCAGTCATGGTTGTCGCCGCAGACCCATTGGGCGACTTCAACGCTACTTCGCAGATTCTTCGTTACTCAGCACTTGCTCGTGAAGTGACAGTCCCTCGCGTTCCTTCTCTATCTGAGTCAATAATTTCCTCTTCATCCGGTCGGGAACGATCTGGGAGTGGTCGAATGTCACCAAACGGTGTATCCGCGGAAGAATTCGATCGCGCAGTTGCTGAAATTACCCGTTTGAATAAAGATTGCCATGCGCTCGCTGTGCGACTTGCCGAAGAAGAAATTGCTCGTTCTGAGTTAGAGACCAGACTTGTTGCTACCGAAGATCGATGCGTCGACATTGAACAAGAGGTTCGGGAAGAGTGCTGGGCTGAGATGGATGAGATGATGGAGGCCGAGCGTAAACGCTGGCAGAAAGCATGGGATGAACAGGTTTGTGCACCCTTCGACTTGACAGAAAGCACAAATTCTGACCAAACGCAGATTGGCCGTAACGATGAACATGTTGACCGAAAGATCGAATTGGTTTCACGCGGCTTTAACAGTAAGCACAAACCTTTGTTCTATTTGAACCGCAATTGTTGGCTAACTTGAACTAGTTTACGAAGACCCTGAACCATCTGCAGATGACCGCATCGCAGAGGTCGAGCATGAAAACGATCAGCTACGACGTCGCTTGGCTGCCCTCGAGCGGGAGATGACTTCTCAATCGCCCACTCGCAAGCCCAGGGCCAAGAACACTACCCCTGGCCGACCAGGAAATGCTCTGTCCCGCGAGAGTGACATTGAAAATGCTTTGCAACGTATGAACCAACTCAATCTTACCGACGGCATGTTTTCACCTCCATCGCCGGGCTCACCTGGTAGGATCACCAGGAAAATGGGCACGAGAAAATTCGACCTAGGGCCCGAGAACGAGATCGCTTAGATCTCGTAACGACCTGAATCGATGTTCTAATGACTGTCATGATTTGATTTTGCAAGCCTTCGGGCGGGAATTCATTTACTTCGCGCGTTCTCGGATCGGTTGGATACCCCATGGGCAGAGATACTCTGGCGGCGTTCTGAGTGTTTATCTTATGGGGACAGGGAATTTTAGAGCTATTCTTGTTTATGATTCTGTGATGGTTCTTTTCTTGAACATACTTCGAATGTCTAGACTGCCTACGATAGTCATTGCTTTGTGCGGATGATTCACCTGCTTATGAGTTTTTAATTTATGAATTCTTTGACCCCTTGATCATGCGTTTATCATCTTGAATCGCAAAGATTTTGATTCTCTATAAAAAAATACTCCAATAATATGTATGAATTGAGCAAGGTCGCTCAAATGGTATCAGCCCATCCGTGAACGCCGCAATACATTCGCGCCCATAAAATGCCGGGAGTTGTCCAGAGTACATCGCCAGCAACTATAAAGAAAATCAAAAGACCGAAAGCAGAACCGAATCACAAGGTGGACCAAGAGGATGAGACTGAAAATGGGGTTGAACCTCATGCAGGCGTTGTATCCATGGGGTCGGGCTTTTCAGCACCCTCGCTAGGAGTTGGAGCACCCGACTCCTTGCCATCAGCTTCATCTTCTGCTTTCGCAGGCTCATCTTCTTGTTCTGTTTTTTCATCATCCATGTTGTTCTCATCCTCGTCTTCTGCCTTATCCTCTTCGAGCTGAGTGACACCTTCATCTCCATCCTGCGCTTCATCGTCCCCAGCGTCCTCGCCGTCTTGGGCTTCATCGGCGCCAGGTTCGTCTTCATCATCGCCGTCATTTGCATTCGCGCCTTCATCCTCATCAGCGTCTCCTTCCTCTGCGTTTTCGTCACCACTGCCGGCATCATCTTCCGTGTCGTTTCCTCCTGTCTCCCTCAAGTTAGAGAACATGAGGGACTTCTTCTCGGGAGACTCCTTGTCGAGCTTCGATTCATCCACATCACTGAGGTCACTTTCATCGCCACTATTACCACCATCCTTCTTCTCATTTTTATCCGCGCCTGTCGACGCTGGCTTCTCTGTTTGAGGGGCGGAGGTTGACTCGGATGCAATTGCTGCATTAGAGCCACGACGGGCAGGCGGGGCTGGGTCATTCTCAGTGGCAATGAATTTGGCAGTTGTGCGAGGGCCGATTTTGAGATTGACAATCGTGTCAGCACGCTTCTGGATGTCTCTTCGTGCAATGCCCTTGGTACGACCACGTGGTGCCGGAGTGTCAGAGGCTGGCAGGGAGGCAGTAGGTGTGGAGGCATCGGCGGCACCGTCACCAGTCATGAGGAGATGATCCACCTTCATCTTCTCCTTATTCTCCTCGTTGACCTGCTCATTGAGTAGGGGAGTGTTGACTTCATACAGGCGAGAGTACAGGTCGGCAACGAGGTCCTCGAACATTGTGACTTTCATCAGGTTGTTGTTGAGCTTTTTCAGCTCCAAAGAGTCCCGAATTAGTTCCAAGAGAGGTAGACTATCAGTAGTTAAGCTGGGAAGAGCCTCTAGGCGGGCCGTCTTCGAGGAGAATTCGTCCCAGCTAATTGGCCGAAAGACGCCTTCCTCGTGCCCGTCGTTGATTTGTGCGGCCCTTCGAATCATCTTTGCGTAGGTCAAGCAAGTGTCTTCCCACAATTTGGCGTGGTTGATGAAATCCCCTTGCTTTTTACGTAGGCGACGTAGCAATTGATCCAAGCTAGCACGATCATCGAGCTGATCGAGAAGGACAACAAAGAAATAAACGTAGCGAGTCGTATACACAAAGTGTCTTCCGGGTCGTTCATACTCGGGACGCCAGACCTGGATGGTCAGCGTTTTGGTGAATATTTGTGACATCTCGTGCTTGGCAGCAGCAGCTGTCGTGGCATTCTTGTCGTCATCGTAGATTACATGGGCAGCCTGATGAAATTAATATGGATCGTGAAGAAAAGCAGCGGGGGTAGAGATAAATTGAGTCTTACCTTAGCACTCATTCGGTGATGCCAATTGGACCTGTCTGCGCCCTTGAATTTCTTGATCACTTCCAAGACATAAGGCTTCCAGGTCTC
The DNA here is from genome assembly GCA_026745395.1 of Tympanopsis confertula. NCBI lineage: Eukaryota > Fungi > Ascomycota > Sordariomycetes > Coronophorales > Scortechiniaceae > Tympanopsis > Tympanopsis confertula. The sequence continues at coordinate 285,102 of JAOYNU010000006.1, read as the reverse complement.
AAGAGTCTCCGGGGCGTCAACCTTGCAAGCCCACGGCGTAGATCCAAGAGCTTTCACCCCTTCAGTAGGCTGTGAATTTAATCAGTAATTGGTACATTGAATATTGGGGTGGAGTGCCAACACTTACAGTAAGTTCACCTCGCGAAACGAGTCTATGAACGACAGACAGTAGTTTGAAGTGGGGTTCAAAAATTGGGTCTGCGCGCGAATCTTTACGGCGCGGAAGGACATCTATAGCGTCATGAAGTGCGTCCAGCACATCTTGCTTCTCAACCCGCCTCGAAGTGGTACGCATGGAGTCATCGGAGCAGTACATCTTCCATAGAATTTTACCAAGAAAGTAGTGATTTCTATCAATGTCAGCACTGGTCTTGATATTTGCAGCAAATTGGAGGGAACTCACATCCAATGATTTGGCTTGTCGACAATAGCCTTTCGGAGAAGATTGCTGGCAAAGTTCCACACGGAGTAGAGCGGCATTTCCCTGAATGGCTGGCCCTTGTACATTTGTTGACTTTCTTGACTGCTGAAATGTCTTGGGAAATCAGTAAGATTGAAGGCACCCATGGAAAGTGGCTCGCGGGAAGAAGAGTATAAACGAATTGCAAAATCCGTGTATAAATCAGAGACCAAGGCCCGAGATGCAGCTGTGGGTTCAGCTGTTCTGATGGCCGTAGATACAGCCAATGCATAGCAGTGAATTGCATGTCTCTGTGTCGTAGCCAAATCACTGCGATTATTATTGATCTTGTCGGCAGTCCATGTAGTGTCTTCCTCGAGCTTGGTATCAAAGGTCTGTGCCAATCGATAATAGGTTTCCCATCTTCCGGTCCCATGATCCAGATCCTGCTTGAAGAAATTGACGGCATCGTCGAGTTCCGCCGTTGACCCAGGGTTCAAACGCTTCTGGGCTCGGAATTTTGTCAAGGTGGCATGGCCAAGGAGGAAAAACCAACCCTTCGCAGCGATCTTCGCATTCTCACCAGGCACAGATACCATGGAAAGTTCTGTTACTCCTTGAACAGCTCGAAGCAGATGAGAGGGATTGATTGGAGCCTTCAGATAATGCATGAAGACCCGTCTGTTGAACCCCGTCTGCGCCGACGATGAGGGAAGTCTAGCGGGGCCGATGGCCTGTTGCATCTTCTCAATCGTAGTCTTTAGCTCAGACTTGGACAGATCTTTCATATTCATTTTGTTGGCCTGTCTAAGCACAAAGTCGATCATCATGGTGGCCGTGGGACGATCTAACTTCTCAGAGGAGCATCCATGGTCTGCTGTGCCGTCTGACAGAGAGAATTTGATGCCATGAAGATCATAAATAATTTGGCAGACATCAAGCTCGTAGTCTCCCTTCGTCTCGAGGGTGAATAACTCAGACTTCATAAGCTTGAGGAATCTCTTTTGAGAGTATCTGCACATAGAGCGAAGGCCAAGGGCATTGTGTATGGTGCGAAGCATGTGAATGCGATCTTCAAGCGGGTCTTCGAAAAGTTCCTTATTTTGGGAAATAGCGTCCACGAAAAGAGTATACTGGAGAATCCAGCAACGAACATACAGCTCTCGCATTCGTTCTTTGAAGCTCTCAAGCGTCTTTGCCAAGGTACCACGGAGTTCACGTCCAGGAATTTGACCCACTCGTACGGAATCTTCATAAATGATAAAGGTATGTAAGATTCGCGTGAGGCGAGCTACTGCAGACATTGAGCTTTCAAGATGCTCCATATCCACACATTCGAAGGCCTTTTCTGGTTGGTTCAAGATGAGCGGAATAGCCTTGCCGATGATGCTGTCAAGGGATTTGAGCCATCCTAGCAATGAGACTTGTCGGCGCGGGTCTGTTTCACTAATGTGCTTTGAATCCTCAATCTCTGCCATTACGATCTCAATGCTGCGGAGGTAGCACGAAACTACCTTCGGGGGATAGTCAATGGCCTGATACGCATCTTGCAGCCTGCGCCAGAGGAACAGGCGTAGTGTGGCATCACCCCGATCAAGGAAGGCGGCCATTTCAGTCGATTGAGAGGAATCTGTCACTTCGTTGTTCTGTTCTGCAGTTGATTCGGGCTGCTCAACCGAAGAGGGCTCAAGAATGGGCTCAATAGCCTCGATCAAAGAGACTGGATCTTCACCATCTGAGTTGAAGACCTTTGCAAAGAAATCCATGCACTTAAGCTTGAGCACTTCTTGGTCGATAGTTGCGGCAGATATTTCAGACATGATTGAATTGTTCACCATGTTGACGATTGGAATGGACTGGATAATCTGCTTTAAGTCTTGTAGACACAACAGTATGTGCTCACGGTCGGCTTCACCTGCAAGATTCAAATGGAAAGTCGATGTCCACAAATGACGAAGTGCCATGTTCTGTCGACATTCTTCCGATGAGCAATTGGAAATAAAATGGTCCAAAGCTGTTCGAGCAAGCAGACCCCATCTGTCCAGCCGATCACGCTGTGATAATTGTTTGCCTTTGCTATTTTCTCCGCTCATATTTTCGACGGAGGAGAAAATGTCCAAGTGAAGTTCATATATAGACTGAATCATTTCTAGAACGGCGAAATCTTCAGTCTGGTACTCAAAAAGAGCCTGGGGGCTAGACTGCAAGATACGTTGCTCAAGGGTTTCAACAAGTTCGGATAATCGCGAGAAGATGGATTCATCTTCACGAACCAGAAGATCTGCTACCGTAGATTTCAAATCATCCGGCCACACGAAGGACGCATAGGCGGATGTCATAGGGGAGAATTCTGGGACTTGTTTGCCGAATTGCGGCATGAGAAGTTGCTTGAGCCATTCGAATGACGCGTCGTGCAGATATAGCCAGCCGTCATTGACACTGCTCGAAAATGAGTAGAGTATGTCACCCGAAGGCAATTCCTCTTGCTGCAGCGGCTTCCGAGATACCTTCCGAGTATGCTCAAGGAAGACAGCTAGACCAGATTTGCTTGATCCACGGATGTCTTTCAACGATGAACCATCATCTTTTTGCTGCATCAAGCGGGATTTTTCATCATTCCATGACTTGATTATGCCCCGCACATCTTGAAAAAGCCTGGTCTCAGGGTCTTCTGAAACAGCATCGAGGTCGTTGAGGCTGGCCACCTTTTGCCGCAGACTTTCGATGCCCCCTAGCGCTTCAATTCCCACCTTGGAAAAGAGTGAGTGGACTGTATTGAAGACCCATTCATCTGCATTGACAAACACCTCGAGGCGGTCCTCATAATACTTCTCGTGGTCAAATGCTATTTCTTCAGGCTGAATAAGCGCGTCAGCGTTGGATTCGCGAGCCCTTGTTCGCCGGCTCTTCATTCGCCCGCCTTCTGGTTGGTCATCATTTGCTGCTGAAGCGGATGATCGTTTGCGCCCTTCTGTGGGCGACTTCGGCTCGGCTTGCTCGGCGTCCACATCTTCACCAGTAGCCTGTGGTTCACCAGGCTGAGTGGACTGACCCTCGAGGGATTCCATCAGTTGCTTTTCCGCACTCTGATCTATAGATGACTGCTCCTCGGGAGGCTCAGAAAGTGCTGCGGGTGTAGCTGCAGTCGATTTCTCGGCCTCTGTTCCCTTTTCTTCATCCGCCACATTATCGATATCTTTGGTCTCCGGTTTGTCCTCCTGAGCTGGTTCTGTGTTGTCTTCCTCGGTCCCGTTTTCGATGTCTTTCATGTCCACGTTGGGCGATTCAGGTTCCTGAGATGGTAGAACGATACTCAACGAGCAATTTCGAGCATCGGAATTGGGGCTTTTTTCTTCATCGTCGAGTGCTTGTATGATTGCTTTGCCGACAGACTCCCAGGTTGCTTCTGATGGGTTGATTTCCCGACGTGAGAGAGACAGCGCAAGAGGACCTTTGGATGGCTTGAGGTCATGTAACTCGTCAGGGAGATTAGGAAGGTAGGGATAGGTATCCTCATGCTGTTTCAAGTATTTCACAAGTGCTTTCTTTGGCTTCTTCGCGGGGACCTGGGAAGCAGATAGCCCATCGAAGAGAGAGCCGAGTGTAGATCGCAATCGCTCTTCCGAAAAGATTTCCTCGAGACCTAACTGCTCAGAACGGACCTCGAGACGATTTTCATCGTCAGCGAGTACGCTCTCAAGACAAAAACGATTGAGGCGGTAGCTGTCCAGCGCACTGCTCAGCCTAGCGCTCTGTCTCCACAAGTTCAGGTCCGTATCGTCTCGCTCCAAAGCTTCGGCGAATGACCTTAACGCACTTTTGACGATATTAATTTGCTTGCGAGAAGTTGCAGCATCTGGCGTACTTATTCGAAGGGTTTCTTGGGCCGAATCGAGGAGATATTTGCCGTAGTTCTTGTGCGATAGGTAGAGGGTTTGGAATAAGCTGGACGTCGAATCGTTGACATTGAACTCGCCGATCGCTTCTGGTACGATTTCTTCTATTTCGCCAGCTTGAGGGGCGTCGGGGAGTGCCGCGCGCTGAAATTCGGAGATTGATTCGGGGTATTTGAAGATCTCGGAATCTAGAAGTGCATCGTAGGCTTCGGCGGCTTGCTCGTAGAATTCAGGGCCTTGCGAGTGGAGCTTCAAAGCATTGTGATATAACTTGAGGGCCTCCTCGATCTGAAGCTCCTTGGTATCGTCAACTTCGTCTTCAATCCCGTCGTCGGGCTCAACATTCAATGCGACCCAGCTCGCCATGATTATCTCGTCGCGGAGTGCTGTCAAAGGTCGACGGAGATTTCTGTGACGAGCGAGGGCATCGCCGAGTACAAACGCGCAGGTAAGTACAGGTGTTTCGGCTAAGATGGCTTTTAAGGTGTAATCGCGATCTCGAATCCCCCAGACACGGTTCCACGCGTTACAGCTTAATTAGGCAAGGGCGCTCTCCGCCTTCGTTGCCTCGCGGCCTGAAGCTCATTCGGGCTATTTGCTTAGTCTACTCCTCCCCTCGTTGTGTTTCTATTTTTGACAAAATACCCCCCAATTCTGCAAATCAAGCGTCCTTTTCTTTCATCTGTTCTGGACTTGATTCTGCTGCGCTTGTTTATGCGCCATGGTTGCGCCAGCTGTCCCTGAGTACATCCTCCTATCATCCCTCCGTTGAATTACGTGGTCCCCGGGAAGCATGCGCATGCCCATTGCTCGCAGACGACAGGGGATACAGGTTGCGCAACAATCGGGATATAATGCTAACGCTTGCTTGATATTTCAGGATCCACGAGGAGGAGGAGATCCACGTCGCTGTTGATGCGCGTACCGACTCTCTCCAGAGTTTACGAGAGCTAGGTCCCCCAGACTTGGTATACTTGGTGAAGCAGCCAAAGGCCAATTCGACTCGTCAGGTAAGTCTGACTACTGCAATCCAATTGCCTTATCCCCTATTTTACTTTTTGTTTTTGCCCTGTCCCCTGCTGACAGCTTTCTGTTCTCTTTCACTGCAGACCGGAGTGTACCACCATGTCACCGGTATCGATGCTTCCTCCTCCGCCAGTCTAGCCGCCTACGTCAATACCCTCACATTCTCCCCTCTCGATAAGACAAATAAAGTGGTATCAGGAATCTACTGGTTGGTTCTGCTTCTTCTTGCGCTTTGAGTGTCATTTACTGACTATGCGCAGCTGCTACAATGCCTTCTCACACTTGGACATGCGGGTGGAGGTCAAAATCCCCGGAAGTTTAGAAAGCTACTGCATTGACGAGCGGGGTGACAAGCGTGTTGCTACGGAGGCTCTCTGGCTCGAGACTTTCCTTTGTGCTGTTCTGCGCGCTTATCTATACGCCGATGATGGAAGTGGGGATGCCATTAAGAAGATTGTTGGTGTTCGACGATTCAATCCTATCACAAACACAGAGATGGAGCACAAGTTCTTAGATGCTGCTGAGAAGCTCTTCTTCTTAGGTACGTTCGAAACTGATTTCGAAGATTTTCAATTCCAAGGTCATGCTAACCATACTTCAGGTCGTCAACTCAGCTCCGACCCTGAAACCCAAGTACCGAACACCGTGAGCAACCACCTGACATCTGGAATCTTGAAGTATATCTACACAACGGGTCGCTATACATCTGGTATCAACTTATTCGAGAAATTGCGCACCCGAGACGTCGAAGTTTCATCACTCCTGGCTCGTGTGCAATTGATGGCCGACGAGGAGGTACAAGCGGTGCGGTTAATGTACGATGCTCTGCAAGATGTCCCAATGGACTATTCTCTGCTGGACTGCCAGGCAGCCTTCTGTCAGGACAAGGGCGAGGGCGAGATGGCCCTGGAGTGTGCCAAGCGAGCAGTGACTGCTGCTCCAAGTGAGTTCACAACCTGGGCTCGCTTAGCGGAGGTTTATGTTGGCCTTGAACAATGGGATTTAGCGCTCCTTACCCTTAACTCTTGCCCTATGTTCACCTACCAAGACAAAGACGCCCCTCGCATGCCTCAGCCCTCTCGAATCATGCTTCCAATTCTTAGCGAAAGCGTTCTGGATGAGATTGATGAAGGTCAGCCTAAGCAAGGAGATCCTCACGACTATATCCACCCCTCTCTTCGAAAACTGCAGGCAGCTACTTATCAAGGAACATTTTTGAAAGCATACAACCTGCTAACAAAGATTGCTGCCGCAATCGGGTGGGATCAGCTGCTCAAGACTCGCAGCGAAGTTTTTGTGATGGAGGAAGAGTATCGCGTCGAGCGACAGCATGTCTCTAAGCCTGCGCATTCGCTTGAAGCGGAGACTAACGGAGCTGCTGGTGAAGACGAGGACGAAGATGAATCAGGATCGGTCTCAGGCCCTGGTCCCGCCGAGCAACCTAAGGATGAGCCTGAGAGCTCTATTGAGCGACCAGAGCAAACTGTGGCCTCGGAAGTAGTCAAGTCAGGCAATGAAGATGTAAGACACTTGAACCGCGACTCACTCACGTTCGCTAACATTTTAGCAGTCGGATCCATCACACACCCAGTATACTCAATTTCACAATAAGCGACTTTGTGAGCGATGGTTGGACAATCTCTTCATGGTGCTTTATGAAGATCTCCGCATTTACACCATCTGGCGGACTGAGATGGCTCAGTTCCGTCAGCAGGCCATGGAGTACAAGAAGTCTGCTCCTGAGTGGGAAATCCTCGGTGAGCTGGCTGAACGCTTGCACCATGCCGATGAGGCTATCGAGGCATACCAAAGCTGTCTCGGTGCCCGCTTTTCTCCGAAGGCGATGCGGGGGCTTCTCAAGCTGTATGAGAAGACAAATGATACCCGGAAGATGTTGGGCGCGCTGATTCGTCTGATCGCCTGGCAATATCGCTGGTACTCTGAGGTATGGAAGCCCATGCCCATTTTAACAGAAATATACTCACCTGCTTAGTTCTCCCCCGAGCTCTTGTTCTTGATGCGCAAGCTGATCGAGGACGAGGGTGCCGTGAAGGTCCGCAGCATCGTTCAGGCCACCAACCTGCCCCAGCCTGTTCTGGATCTCACACATCAGTATTGTCAGCTCTGTGCCACATTCCGCAGCAGTGGCAGTGACACTTGAGCTTTTCCGAGGTAAATCTGGATGACGACGGACATAATTAGGCTTTTCTGCCATGTCTCTATGTGTTAAGATAAAAGGGCGCAGGCTTAATGATGACCAGCTACCAGGCTAGGTCTTTGTGTTTTCTCCTGTCAATCGATTGTCTTACTTAGCTTAGATCGTAAATATGGTGTTATTCTTTCTAATTGATTCATTTTGTTACAAGCACCTTCTCCTAGGATTGGGCATCGTCACATGATTTAGGTAGCTGTATGAGCACCCCTCAAGCAAACAAACCCCGTTTGCTTCGCAATTCAGCATGTCCTGCATGCTGAGATGCCAGGATAATACCAGCTAACCAGAGGTCCATTTCAAATACGATGCAATCTCTTCAGGTTGCATGAGTGCAGGCCATTCTACATCGAGAAGCTACGATATGGGATATTCCAATACAATCATCTATGGCTCAATTGCCATAGGATGTGACTAAATATTGGAATTGTATATCATAAGAATACACCCGTCCATTACACACGGCCAATTTTAACAGTGAGAGACAAGTTTTCAGCGGAAACGTTCGATGAGACAATCACTCGTCATCCTCGTCGTCCTCGGCCTCATCGACCTCAGCAAGATCGGCTTCCTTGGGAACATCGCCGCCCTTAGCCTTCGCAGCAGCCTCAGCAGGTCCACTGGTCTTGGCCGTATCAGCAGCGTCTTCCTCGCCCTCTTCTTCTGCCTCCTCCTCTTCATCGCCATCGCCATTGGCGTCCTCCTTAGCGGCTTCGGCGTCATCTCCGGCAGGCTTGGTCTTTTGCTTCTTGGCTGCTGGAGGGCCTACATCAAGATAGGTTGTCAGTAACAGAACGAAAAAGCATCGATAATGATCCGATCCGATCAGAGATGTGACGAACCTTCAGCTTCAGCTTCACCCTCGCCCTCTTCGTCTTCCTCATCTTCTTCGAGCTCTTCGGCGTCTTCTTCGTCTTCTTCGCCCTCGTCGCTCACATCAGGCTCGGAGTCTTCATATCTAATCAACGCGACCAATTAGCAACGGCGATTCAACCACAGCTTCTGCGGCTCTCGGCTCTCCAGCATCATGCGGCATTTGGGGCCAAATGATAATGCGCCAAATGCGCCGCGCGGAGATAAGTAAGCCTCGGCCTTCGGCGCAAGCCTCGCGCAGACCACAATGGCAACAGGGACGCGATTGCAACGACTTACTCTTCTTCCTCCTCGCTGTCATCACTGGGCAGCGCCTGGAGCTCCTCTTCGGGGTCGTTCTTCCTCTTGCGGGTGGACATTGTGAAGCGATTAGAGCTATAGGAGTATGCGGCTTGGGATTGAGGTGGTTCCCCGGGGTGGGAAGTATACGGAGAAAGGGGAGGAGGTGTAAGGGAAATGGGAAGTTAGGCCCTGGGGTACGGCTATAAGAGAGCAGGCAGGAGTGGCAGTTACGTTACAAGGGTTTCCCGAGCTCCAAAGGGGGGCAAGAACCAAGGGAGAGGGGGCGTAATGGGCTGAGGTGACGACATGGGGGTGATAGCTTACACTGCGATTAGAGTGGAGTTGGCTGCTGTTGCGTGGCGACAAGGGAGATGGTGCGTGGTGACAGGCTGTGCATTCCAGGCCTTCTGCTCTGTCTCTGTCTCTGCCTCCCCCCAAGTCTCAGCTCCTTTTTCTTTTTTCCCCCGTGGTCCAGATTCCCTTCTAACCCCTCTCCCCATACAATTGTAAGCAGTCTAAGCATTGGCCATCTCTACACCGCCTGGTTCTATCATTCACAGCTCTGGTCAAGGCATGTCTGATCTGATACGCGGCTGATGGAGAAAGAACATACGCATGCATACTCCAGACATTCTCGAAAACCTGATTGCTGAAGCCATCGATCTGAGCACATGCGGGGGCTCTGGATGATCTTTCTAAGCTGGTAATCTAATTCATATACTTGATCACATGATACAGTATATACGGACGAGGCAGCGACGGGGAGAGGGGCCCCCAAAATCCCGCCTATCCTAACGAACCATTTCCCCCCAACTCCAAGGTCCCAATAATAAATCCCTCATGCTACTGCGCCAAGAATTCAAAGTTGGCCATACTCGGATCGAGCAGGTTCTCATCAAGCCCAAATCCATACGTCCCGACCATGTCGTAGATCAAGTCGGGGGGTGGGAACCCCTGTGCCATTGCGTTCGCGCCCCCCGGGACATCGCGGCCGTCCACTGTACCCCCATCGCTAGCGCCCACTTGCCATGCAGCTTCCCAGGAGTCGAAACGCTCGAGCATCTTGCCCAACCCACGTGCAATGTGCCGGGTTAAATGCCGCTCGCCGGCGGATACACAATTCATCAGCTCGATCACCCGCTCGACAATCTGCCGGACTTCGCGGGCGTTAATACTCAAGTAGGCCGAGTTCCAATTTATCGCTACCTTGATCAGAAACACTGCCGAGAATGTGACCATGGTATGTGTGAAGATGGGCACCCCCACAATCGCGTCCCGGATGTCCGGTTCTTCTAATACCATGTTGAGGCATGCCATCGCGGAGGAAATGGCTATGTTGGCGGATTCCTTGCGGTCCATCGAGAACGGGGGTGTGTTGGTTGGGGATAGGCCGCGGAGGGAGAGAGAGTTCAGTTGGAATTTGGCGAAATGGTAGTGTAGAACTACTCCCTTTGATGGGTATGTTCGCACATACGCGCTGTCAGCTAAATGGTGTCAGCCGAGATTCAAGTAGTACATTCTCCAGATGGCACGGTTGGGGGACTGACCGGATCGAGGCTGCCAAAGTAAGCGCCATTGATCAACGGTCACATTGTATACGCGCAGTTGATTGAAGTCTGATTCAGTGAGCGCTTGTTCGCTGTCGCTGCCAAACATGCGATAGGCCTCGGTCAAAATAGTGAACAAGGCTACTTGTGCCAGTAACCGGAAGTCGCCAGAAACAACCATTGGTAACTCCAAGAAGGTCTCGCAATTCCGGATTGCAATATCTTCATGAATCACAGGTGGACGTCCATATGCGATACTGAAATGGTGATCACACACATATAGTAGATACCATAGTTGAGCCCGTTTATACTGATCGCTATGCCCTCGTGTCAATTTTTGATAACTCTGATGAAGACCCATCTCAGTAGCGATGCGCACTGCATGACCAGAGAGCTTCCAGCTGAGCTCCGAAAGCCAGAAGGCACCGACGCAAAGCCCTCGGATATCATCCAAAGTATGGGCACGAGTCAGAGCCATACTTGAGACAAGCGATACGTATTCATTATAGCATCGATTCAACGTTGCTGTTCGATTTGGGATGTGAAGGGCTGCCACTGTCAAAACCGCGGCCGAGAGTAAAGTAGATGCACGTCTGACCGATGTGAGATCTCGGTGGACGAGAATGATCCCGCCCCAGAGGAGTTGGTTCATTGTGCGACTGAAGTACGCAAATAGCTCCTCTGCCTCATGGAGAGATATCAAGCCCCTTGTAATGAAGTCTTCTTCTAAAAGCGTCTTCTTGGGGGCGTCGGTGTGATTACTTCGTAGATTGCGTAGCTTCGTAACTTCGTATAGACTGCGCATTGGGGCGGGCACCAAGTCTGGATCTTGCAAATCCGGCTCTTGCGATGGCTCCCTCGTCGCTACCCCCGGGCCTTCTTGATGATTTGCTTGTGCATGCGAAACCTCAAGAGCGGGTTGGAGGGCATTGTGGGGTGATATTGGACTGGGGCCGTTACGGGCATCTCCGACCGTGTAGGAAGACAAGTCCGGTAGGCCTGCCTGGCGAAGGAGTTGTGATACTGCGGATTGAAGCTGCTGCATAGAAGCAGTTGCTTCGGACTTCCATCTAATATCCAAAGATCAATGTTAGTCCTAGCCATAGCTGCAAGTGTCGGTGAAGCGGGGATTGGAGAGCACGCACACTCCATCGTCGTCAACGAACTTCTGCGAAAAGTCATTCACGACGCATTTGATGCCACTGCGTATACATTTGGTGCAATTCGACTCCCCTGCGCGAAATTCGCATCTAATCTTGTGTCGTTTGCACTCGGCGCCTGGAGAAACATTTAGCCATTGCCAGGGCAATGTGGGGAGAAAAGACTCACATGCGCGAGCCTTGGAGATTTTCGGGGTCGGACGTGATGGCTCTGGAGGGACAGAATCCTTTGGCGAATCCAATCCTGCCTCTGTCGAGGACCGCTTGAGTGGAGTGGAGGCATCCATGCTGGATGGAAATGGTCGGTGATGCTCCGGAGGAACAAAAACCTTTGGCGGGGACGCAATTCGGAGAGGCGACCAGATCGGCCAGCGCCGAGGTCTCTTCGGCATACTTCAACTTTGGCTCCATTAAACATTCCCCTGGCTTGCGAGGCCGCGGAACGCCTCCGTCTTAATAATCGCCTCAATTGCCTTTCAATTGCTCTAGTACTCCCCTTCTGTCTCTGCTCTTCCAATCCGATGGCTTTGGGAAATCGCCAGCCATGACGTAGTCTTTCAGCATCTGGTAATTCGGCTTGAGCTCCGATAATCACATCGTCTAGCTGACAAGACCCTAAAAGACAGTACCAAGAAGTTGACGAGCGGCAGGAAAAGCGACGGCCATTCGCGCAGTAGATCCACCGTGGGCGTAGACACGCCGGCTCAAGTCCGGTGGGGAGTATTCAGTGACGGGTTATCTCGGACTTGATGCGAATGCGGAGAACCTCCCCGTTTCTCATAAGTCGTGCGCTAGACAAGGGTGTGCTACTACCATTGCTTTTTTTCTACTATTTTTCTCTCCAGTGCTCATAATGCATATCCTAATCACTGGCGGTGCCGGGTTTATCGGCCAATTACTCGCTAAAGAGCTACTCAATGACTCTACATACCGCGTCACTCTGACTGACATCAACCAACCCCCGATTCCCAAGGGCGTTGCCTATCCACAAAATGCGACTACTGTCAAGGCCGATCTCTTAACGGCTGCGAAGGACGTCGTCGATTCTTCTCTCGATGCTGTCTATGCCTTCCATGGTATCATGTCCTCTGGTTCCGAGGCCAACTTCGATCTGGGTATGAGCGTGAACGTAGACGCCACCCGAAATCTACTGGAGGCCTTGAGGAGTACTTGTCCAGGCGTGCGGGTAATCTACTCCTCTAGCCAGGCTGTTTATGGCCAGCCGTTGCCAGCCATCGTCACAGACGATGTGATTCCTACCCCTGAGTCCTCCTACGGCGCAGAGAAGATTGTCTGTGAGACACTGGTGAATGAATATACTCGCCGGAAGTTCATTACAGGATTCACCTTGCGATTCCCTACCATCTCTGTCCGACCTGGGGCACCTACTGCCGCAGCTTCGTCCTTCCTCTCCGGCATGATTCGCGAACCTCTCGATGGCAAGGAGTGCGTGATTCCAATCGAAGACCGGTCGTTCCCTTCATGGCTCTGTTCGCCTAAGACTTTGGTGCACAACCTTCTCTTCACGCTCAGTCTGCGGCCAGACTCAATACCTCCTCATATTCGTCAAATCAATGTGCCTGGGATATGCGCTACAGTACAAGAAATGATGGATGCGTTGGAGAAGGTAGGTGGCAAAGATAAGCTGGCATTACTCTCAGAAAAGCATGACCCTGCCCTTGTTCCAATTCTGAAGTCATGGCCAACGCGCTTCGACAATAGCCAAGCCATCAGCCTGGGCTTTAAGCGGGATGAGTCGTTTGAGCAAGCTGTGAGGGATTACAAGGAGAGCCTACAGAGCTCATAAGATCGGATACAACCTCTTTCCGCCTTGACAATGAATACAAGTGTTGTCACTTCATCTAGGCATACATAAATCGCGAATAGAAACTACTTATTTCAATTTATCACAACATAAAATGAACTTAAATGTTGTGTAGATGCTTGACTAAATATAGCCTTGAATGCCGCTAGGAAATCATGAAAAATAGACAACCTTGGAAATTTTGTTAAAATAGAACCCTATCTTCGAAGACATCACCAAAATTGTATTGCTCAAGCGTGGTCTCAGCATTCTTTTTCCTTTTATCCCGGAGATTAGCTGGTACTTGCATTCTGAATTCCATTATCACTGCCCAGAAGTGCCTGGATCCTGATTTTCTGGGCCCTCCTGGGGTGCTGGGGAACCCGGCGGGTGATTGCTATCGCCCGACGAGGATGAAGACTCCGAGGGAAGAAGCCTCTGAGGGTAAGAGGAAGAAGAATCCCCGGATTCCTCTCCCGGGGAGTCTTCTCCCTCGTTTTGAGCCTCGGGTAAAGGATCGACGGGTATAAGCTCCAAGGGTGCAGACTCCGAGGGTGGAGATGGGGCCTTTGGGGCCTTTGGGGGCTTTGGGGACTCTGGAGGATTGAGGATGTCCCGTGGAATTGTCCCACGGGCATCCGAATCACTATCCATCTCAATGGCTGTTTGTGCAGCGTTCCATTTCGCTGCCCGCAAAGGCCGACGAAATCTTGCTGTTTTCTGCTGCGCCGGTGGGACTGCTGGCAGCTTGCTGGTTATTCCCGACTTTAGGTCAGAGAAATAAAGCTTCCACTTTCGAGCGGGCGCACTTGCCGTATAGAAGACGTTTCGTGTCCAAAGGCCAGAGAGGCGATCGTTTTCCTTGCCGTCTGTTATACGATCCTCTTCTTGAACACCCATTGGTAGAGAGAACCAGTTGTCACTCAGGAGCACATCCTTGTTGTTTTTATCTAGTGCTCCTAAGTTCGCTTCTACAGCCACCATCACTTCCCAGACAGCATCATTATTTGCCATATCATAGTACGTGTACCCCATCACATGGTCCAATGGCCATTTTCTCAAAGTATATTCGTTCCCCATTATCTCAGGCATGTCGTCTTGAAATACACCCAATGATGCAGTTCCCGTATCATCCATAAACAACAGTTCTACTTCAGGAGGTAGGGGTAGGTCTCCTTGTCGATGAAGCCTGTGATCGAGCCTGAGTTTGACATTGAACTATAATGAGCAAAATTTATGTTAGCTTCAATATTTAGTTTAGTATGGCATGTGGATTGCCAACTATCAATTAGGTAGCTTCCTCACTGCTTTGGGGACGCTCATATAGTTGTGGCTTATTACTTACAAATAGAAAATCAAGGAGTTTTGGAGATCCGGCGCCTCTTGTGATATGGTATCTCATTTTCTTAGGGTTTGGGCCGGGAAAATCCAACTAGATAAGTGCATCTCAGTTAGTGCAATGCCCATGAAGGGTCCGCAAAGTTCAGATTCTAGCAAAACTTACACCCTCGACCCAAAAGCCTCCGCCAGCTCTGTTTTCCTCTGTGTTGAGCCGTATAACGTCGTCCATATCAAACTTTGCAGGCTCCTCCTCCAATCGTTTCCCATCACACCAGTATGTCGCCAAGCCATCATATTTCAGGCTTTGATTCTTGTATGCAGCTATCAGAGCTATGACATTCTTAAGCTCCTTGCAAGGATCTCCTTTTCTTTCCAGATGCTCTACCAGATTTTCAAGGGCCTTGATCCGCTCAAGCGTTTCCCACTCCATACCAGGATTTTGATTCAATACATCTCTGTATGGAGAATCAGAGCATCGTCAGCCTTTATATCGTGTGCGGGTCTTCCGGGTCAACATACATGTAGTTTTGCTTTTCTTTCTTAAGCCTCCCTATCTTTTCTGTGAAAGCAATCTTGGGCATTCCTTTCGCAATATTCTCTTCACAGCGTTTGATTTCCGCGTCAACAGCAGCAAGAAAGTCTCGTTTCTTTCGTGTCGTCGTGATAAGATTGATTGTCTCTTTATCTTCTACCACCAGTTTCTCTACATTCTTCCCCGATATCTTCCCTGCCTTCTTTTTCTCTTTTCTCTTCGTGTCTCGCTTTTTATATTTTCTGTTTTCTTCCTCTCCATCATCGGGATTTTTTCGCTTTTGGTGCTCATCGTTTCCTTTATTGGTTTTCTTATCGGTTTCCTCAAAAACTTTTGGAGTAGGTTCCCACTCCATTTCATCGCTCGGAGGCGGCGTTATGAAAGTAGGTGGAGACATCGCTATTTTATCAAGACGAATGATATGGGTCAGACTGGAATACTTCTTTTAGCCAGGGGACTTTGTCCCGGGATTCTTCAATTTAGCCGTCTGGCTTATATGCAGAGACAGACCTCGGGAGGAGACTGGATAGAGCGTGAAGAAGAACATCGCGCATCCTTTTTATACAGCGGTGCACCTCTGGCAGTTGGTCACGAGTAATCGATCAATTTAGTGCTGTACGAATAACCAACCTGAGAGGCCCAAAATAGATTACGGGAGCAACAATGAAGTGACAACACGACGAGACAGGCTAAACAAAGCCTGTTACATCTTGTTGAAACATTGAAAGCCTTTTTTCGATCCAGTTATAGTCGACTATCATTCAACATCGTTCTTCGCCAAGTTACCAATCTGTTCCGCGTTCATACGATTGAACATAGCAAGTCGATATCTATGGCACATGCCTCCCTATTGACAAAGCAACCGAAACTGGTCTGTATAATAGAATATTTGCATCGTCCGAAGATACGCCATCTGTTTCTCACGACTTCCAAGCATACATAGGCCTAAAACCGTCAGCTGTGTCAGGCATGGATATCCGTAGTTGCTTTGCCGGTTGTTGCAACGCAGCCCGCAGCTTCGAACATGGCATCGGCCAACCACCAGATGAGCATGACCCAAAAGTTATTGGGATCCAACAAGTAGAATGTTATCTCCATGACATCTAGGAAGAGGCCAAAATCCTTGGCGAACGGGGCGCTCGGACTGGTGCAACGCACGTAGCTAACAGAAACATTAGATATAGTTGCAATAGAAGGGTTTCTACTAGGTGTTTGTAAAAGCCGAATTTAGCGTCCTCGTCGGAGATCAGGGACCAGGATCGTGGCGCTGCAGATCGACTGCATGATTCGTGCTCGGGCTTGTCTTCCTGTTCAGGAGCTCAAGGTCGGAGTCAGAATTGCCCCGCATATTATCCACCTCGCATAGTCCCCCCACCATTATCGGCCTGGAAGAATTGCTCTCTGTATTATAAATAAAGCACCCTGAAGATGAAAAGTCTCCGTATCAACCGGCAAATGATGCATCATTGACGTGGTTCTTGTGGAGATAGTGGAGACTCAATTTAGCCGATTTGAATGCCCCTGCGCGAGGCTTCGTCGTCAATACTGTACTGAAATACTTGGATCCCCGCCATTAATTCGAATTTCAGTTTTTATTCCAAACTTCTCTCGTCATACTAGCACATCATGAGTCTCCCAACCACCTCGCGACAATGGATCCTTCGGGAGAAGCCTTACTCCAACCCTGTGCTGGATGGTGACAAAGCCACTTTCGTCCAGAAAACAGCAAGCATTCCCGCATTAGAAGATGGGCAGGTTCTGCTCAAGACGTTGTATTTGAGTAATGATCCCGCTCAGCGAACGTGGATTTCCCCTCTTGCGCAGCCAGAGCGGCTATATTTGCCGCCCGTCCAGGTGGGCGACATCATGAGAGCGGGTGGAATCGCCCAGGTTGTCGATTCTCGCGACTCCAACTTTAAGAAAGGGGACCTGGTCTCAGCGATAGTCAATTGGACAGACTATTCGGTCCAGAAGGGCTCTGATGTTGCGGCCATTGATCCACCACCTGGCCTCGCTGAGACCCATTTCTTAGGTGCCTTGGGTTTGCCTGGCTTCACGGCGTGGTATGCCTTGAAAGAGGTTGTCAAGGCTACTAGCAAAGATGCTATTGTTATCAGCGGTGCTGCTGGCGCAGTGGGCACTGTTGCCGTTCAAATTGCCAAGAAAATGATCGGCTGTCGAAAGGTATGTTATTCAGGTGCCTTAGGTGGGCAATTTTCTGATTGGATATCTCATGACAGGTTATTGGAATTGCCGGTACCGATGACAAGTGTAAATGGGTTGAGGAGCTTGGAGCAGACGTGTGCTTGAACTACAAGTCTCCGTCGTTCAAGGAAGAACTTACCAAGGCAACCGAAGGATTTGTCGAAGTCTATCTCGGTAGGCCACCTATGAAGCCAAGAGGGGCGTTTAAAGCTAACAGGTAATTGTAGATAACGTCGGCGGTGAAATTCTTGACTTCATGTTCACGAGATTGGCGAAGTACGGTCGTATCGCAGCTTGGTAAGTCAACATATCTTGGAATCCTGATTCAACCCCGGAACTAATGATGATCTAGTGGCACGATCTCTAACTATAACCGTGAGTCGGACATCACTGGTCTGAAGAACTTCTTCGTGGGTCTCCCTTTTTATCAATCATTCGTGGCATGTTGTTGACAACCATCCAGGAGGTCGTTTCTATGCGACTGCAAATCTTCGGCTTCATTAACCTTGACCGACTCGACCTATTGCCAGGTGCGCGAGCCAGTCTTGTAGAAGAATGGAATAAGGGCAACTTCATCATCTCAGAGCAGAGCGAAACGATTGTCGACACTGCTTTTGATGACATTCCACGTACATGGACAATGCTTTACTCGGGAGGCAACACGGGAAAGCTTGTGACAAAGCTGAAGGAGTAGATAAATCCCATTGTTTCCCATTATTTCAAGAGAACTATGCTTATTTTCTCCAATCGGAATATGAAGGTCATAAACTTCTTCTATATCTTGTCAACAAGTCTGTCCAATCATTGTACTTTGGAGCTTCTACATATGTACCACTGAAGCTTCACAATCGCTTTGTTATCAATCGCCCATAGGTGTAGAAATCGAGTATATAAGAACGAGGAATCTTGGAGTATACCACTAATCATACAACTAGAAAATACCCAATCCTTCAATATAGAAATAACAAAATCTACAACTTACATCAAGGGATCCCACTATCAAACAAACAATATGTCTTCTCAAAACAATACGCCTGCTCAGAAAAATGCACCTGCTCAGGACAATGCGTCTGATCAGAATAATGCGCCTGCTCAGGACAATACGCCTATTCAGAACGCTATGCTTTCTCAGACCGCTATGCTCGCTGAGAACGCTATGCTTGCTCAAAACAATACGAGTCACGAAAAGTCCCTAGACACTATCAATTGTGAGTTACACATGGATCTCCTCCTCAAGCCAACCGAGAAAGACACGAAAGTCTACATCGTATTCTACCATGCCTATGGATATCGTGGAGCTGCAACTCACAAATACTACGCTTCTCTGTATATTGTATACAAATCTGGGGAGGAATTTGTCTTGTCTATGAATGGTCTTCGTTCCCGAAGGACTTTCTTTTCCCCAACAAAACCTCCAAAGAAGGACGAGTATGTTCTTGACGGAATGATCAAGGTCGGATGCATGCAAAGCGTTCTCACTTTAGATGTTATTAACCAGACGTGTAAGAAAATTCCAAGGGTCCAAGACGATAAATATCCAGGCGAGTGGAGCACTGTTAGTTGGACCAAGGACGCTCTGCAGGCGTTGGTAGAACTTCGCGCCCTTACTTCTAAAGAACGCTCCGATGGTATCGCCAACTTGATGACCATGCTTGCGGCACATGGTAATTACTGTTAGAGTTTCAGGGACGTATACGCGATTGATCTAGAAGATAAGTTATCACGTTAAGTTTCTTTAGTCAGAGAATGTCATTCCGATGTCAAATGTAGCTAGCTAATTATGCAAAGGTCATTCCCCAACTTTACTACTCCCTCTCCTCAGCGTAGTCTGATACTTGCGAAGATACCAGGATCTCAGTAGATATTCCATACCTGATGTTGTCTTAGCGCACATTCAATTTAAGAATCAGCAGCGTTCCCACACCTGTCCATCGATGGCAATCAGCCGATTGAAGAGCTGGTCCCTCATCCCCATAGCAGTAAGTTGGTAGGACTGTTTTGAGTCTTTCCCAACGATGAGTAGTCCATCAACAACTTCTTTACTCCCCATTGCCCATCCGACAACAAGCTTTCCTTTCCAGCCCATACCCCCTTGTTTCTTCATGTGTCGTATGTCCGTGACTGGCATTGTAAATAGCACGGAATTGCTCTTGCGGTTCTCCACATGAATATCCTCTTCTTTCTTGTCAGTAGTAAAATAGAGAATAGGCGGCTCTTTGCTTGAGTCTATCACAGCGACACCACGTTTGCCTTTGTATCTGGCTTCGAACTCCACGGGTCCAACGTGTGGATCCATTTTGCCCTTGGGGCGAAGAACGCCAGTTCGGTTGGCGGCGCGAGAACTGCCAGCCACTGCTCGCATTCGATCGAAAGCTCTTCTGCTCTCTACCCCTCCAGCTGTAGTCTCTCGGAAGACGGCAATGATGCTACTAGCCCATGTCTTTTTGTGCGGGGTTGAAGGCTCTGAATCTGGGGCGGAGACACCCAAAGGCTCGCTCTCGCCAGATACTGCCTTTTCAATCTCACCGTGTGATGCATCAAGTGTGAGCTCTTCTTTGTGAAGCGAAGCAGGTCGAGAGGGCGGGTTTTCAGCGGAAGTGGGTGGGGGTGGTAATGGTGACGAGTTAGCTTCGCCGATTCGTAGAAGAGTCAGTGTTAGTTGAGCATTAGTTGGGATTCCTTTGAGAAGAGTACTATATTGTTAATCAGCATCTCGTAAATTCTCAGCACTGTCAGAATTAGAAGGCTCACTTTTGAATATTCAGAAGCTGTTGCCATTTAGGGTAGAAGCGGTTTAAGTAAGCCATGCCACGGATGAAGATTGGGTCACCAAAGATGACAAGGCCTGTCAAGAGGCCGGATAATTTGATCATGACATAGCTCGATGTAAACATAGAAATGAGCCATAAAGGGAAGACTAAACTAGCCAGTCGTAACCGCGCTAGGTATTTTGAAAATGGAGGCGTCCCGGACAATGCACTATTCAGAGCATTAGCTTCAGTGATTAACATGAGAGACGCCAAGATTGCTTACTTTCCAAGTTTCTCATGGGTATCGCTAATATCATTAATGATACCCATGAGCACATTTGCAGCATCCATGACCGACTTTTTCATGGGCTGCCTGGTCTTATCATATGCATCTGTTGGTACATCTCCCTTGGCCGCATTCTGTGCATCGGCGCCATTTGAGACCACATCCATGGGATCAGGAACTTTCCCTTCCATTGTAACGCCGTCTGGTATGGTCTCCTCATTTTTGCCGATCGCACTTCCCACAGCGACACTAGCAACACTAGCGACTAGATTTGAAGCTTCATTCTCCACAGCCTCGCCTTTGAAGTTTTCAGGAGCCCCAGTGATACTGTCGTGAGAACCTAGGACGCCTGCTTTTGGCTTTTGAATGCCACCTGTGCTCTTGTCCACGAGAGCAATTGGAGCTGGAGGAAAGAGGACCTTTCGACATTCTGGAGATAATATTAAAGCAAGTAAAAGGCCCAGAAATGTCGCAATGAGTGAGTCTCGAAGCCAGGCGATACAATAAATGGCACAGAATATGCCAGTTCGCTGCGGTTCCTTCCATGAGCGTAAGCGGGCGCAATGTTTGACAAAGCTCGCAAGACTGATAACAATCGTCATGTAGAAACGTTCGAGCGTAGCGCGTAGTTTGTCTGGGGAAAATTCATCATCGAGTGCTCGGGTCAGATCTAGATCTTGAGGAGGCGCGTCTGGCACGGCGTTGACATTGTAGATTTGCTGGATATGTTAATTACCAATCGCGAGTGACAGCACAGTTTGCTAACCTTGTCAAATCGCCTAACAAGCATCCATAGGTCTTCGTTTGATAGCCCTGCCACTAAAGAGTCCTCGAATTCGGTGGAAGGCCGATGCCATCCGAGATCAACAACCTCAGCCGGGTCATCAGGTCGCTCAGCAGACAAAAGATCATCTTGAGTTTCTTGCGAAAGTCTATGGCTTTCTGTCTTCGCTAGAAGCTCTTCATTCGCGGTGGATGGAAGTGGCTTTCTTTTGGGCGGCGTATTGTCCATGTTCTTGGCGTGGTCTAATGCAGTAGTTGCGAGATCTGAGCCTGGTGGGGCACTAGGAGTAGTTCGTACCGACATGGTGGGTGAAGATGGGTAAATTAATAGCTCGTTAGAGAAGTGACATCAGCCTTCAAAGCTGTCTCGAAAAAGAAAGCGCAAGCCTCTTTGTTGCGAATAGCAGGGATTCTTGCTATACTTACTCGTCGACGTCATCCTTCCCGGTTTGAAGCGGGCATTCGCATCGACATCTTCGCCACCCACTTGCACTAGTGTTTACCTGATGAACTAGGGATATTCATCATCTATGTTGACGGTCACCATATAAATAATTTCTATAGTATCCATGTACTACATTTGCAGGTCAGACCGACCACAAGCTTGAACCTGTCATACTTACTATAGGTCACGTGATGTGACGCGTTCCCAAAAGGGAAATACGCAGGCGCGTCCCTCAACCACTTCACCTCGATGGCGCGACAACCACGATGAGCGAGGAGTGCGCCAACCCCCTGCTTCTGGGGTGGATCAAAGAATGGCTCGATCAAGCTCGCGAGCGAAATAGCAAGGGAGTGACTGTGTGAGTCTCTTCGGGATGTAGACGCCCCGCTCGATCTAACCAAATATTAGGTACAAAAAAGCATACGAGTCCATGAAATCATGCCCCTTGGAGTTCGAGCACCCTTCACAGGCACAGCAACTCAACGGCATTGGTCCGAAACTATGTGACCGTCTGGCAGATAAGCTGAAGGCACATCACCAAGAGAATGGGCTTCCCATGCCAGAACCCCCGGGTCAGAGTAAGTCGCTTCATAGATCTCTTTGCTGGTGTTGATTTGCGCATTTCATGAATGTTAAAGGCTTGAACTAGGGAATAAACGAACTTCCGACACCGGCGTTGCTGAGCAACCGGCAAAGAAGCCCCGGAAACAAAAGCCATATGTACCGGCTCTGCGTTCTGGCGCGTATGGTCTCTTGCTGGGATTGGGCACCGCGGGTGAGAACTCGAGTCAGGGAATGACAAAGGCGCATCTGATTGAAGTCGCTCAACCATTCTGCGATAGCTCATTCACAGCGCCTACCGACCCTACGAAGTTCTATACTGCATGGAACTCAATGAAGACTCTGATTCAGAAAGACTTGGTCTATGAACATGGCCGGCCACTTCGGAAATATGCATTGACAGAAGAGGGCTGGGAAGTTACTAAGCGAATCCAAAAGACACTCCCTGGGTCTGCTCAGAATATGATGGCTTTCACGAGCGGTGCCGCCCAGAATCAAGCCCCGCGAGCTGGTCCCTCAGGGGACGCCGAGCTACTTGATGATGATGAAGAAGGCACGGATCTACCTCAAAGGAACACATTGCATGGCCATTCTGCAGGCAGGGATGGCCTCACTGAACCCATCACACTTCCACCAAATAGCTTTACGATCCAATTGATCCTCGACACCCGCGAAGTACGAACCTCGACGGACAGAGACTACATTGCAAACGAACTCATAAAGAAAGGCATCACGCCACAAGTGCGCGCATTAGAATTGGGCGATGCAATGTGGGTGGCCAAATGCCGCGATCCGGCATTTCTCTCTCAATATGGTGAAGAAGGGGACGAAGTCATGTTGGATTGGATTATTGAAAGAAAACGCCTTGATGACTTGATTGGGTCTATCAAAGACGGTCGTTTCCGTGAACAGAAATTCCGACTTCGTCGCTCCGGCATTAAAAATGTCATCTATCTCATTGAAGAGTTCACAGCCGTGCATGCCGATGCAGGCAGCGGAAGCGCAAAGTCATACCAGGAGATGGTCGCTTCTGCCATCGCATCGACCCAGGTCGTCAATGGATTTTTCATCAAGAAGACGCCCAACCTAGACAACTCTATTCGGTACCTCGCACAGATGACGCTTCTTCTAAGGAAGATGTATGGCGCAGTTGAATCGCCTGATGAAGTGCCAAGTGCCAGTCAATCTCCTACAAACGAAGTGTCTTTCATCCCCAGTCGGCGAATATCATCTACACAGAATTATCTCACGCTCATAGATGAGCTTCGAGCTCAAAGCCCCTCGATTACATACGGGGTTACATTCTCTACATTCTCGGCCATCACGTCGAAGTCGGATGTTCTCTCGCTTCGTGATGTCTATCTAAAAATGCTCATGTGTACGCGCGGAGTTACCGGTGAAAAGGCGCTGGAGATTCAGCGCCGGTGGAAGACACCGCGAGAGTTGGTGGAGGCATACATGGCTTTGGAGCCAAAGGATAGAGACGCCATGGTTTCTGAAAAACTGCAGTCATTGGTTGGGCGGAAGAAAATTGCCAAAGTCCTTAGCAAGAAGATTGCGGAAGTTTGGGGAGAAAGTGGATGGACAGTACCCTCAAAGAAAACATAAGAGAAATTAACTCGCATAATGCAAGCCTTATCTTCTACGACTCCTTCGCATGATAGTGTTAGACGAAAGTAAGCTTCGCCACGAGTAAAGTGCCGCGGTAACGTGTTATCTACGCTTTGAGACTTATGCTACTACATTTGCATCTATCAATTGGAATCACATCAACGGCATGTTGGAATAGAAGAAGCTATAAACATTCTTGGAAATAATTGCTAAGTACACGGGTATAATTCATCTAAAACTCCCCCATTCGGAAACTCTGACCTCACTCTTTCTTCGTGAAGAGCTTCTTGATGCTCTGCATATCCACTCTCAGAGCTAGACTGCTTGACACAACCGAGATACTGCTCAAAGCCATAGCTAGCGCAGCCCACACTGGATTCAAACGCCAATGCTCATTGACGATTACAGACTCGCCATTGACAATCGTTTGATGATGGCCGCTGACAATGGGGTAAAATACACCGGCTGCAACAGGGACAAGGCACATGTTATAGAACATAGCCCAAACAAAGTTCATACGCACACGGTTGAACACACGACGGCTAAGGAGAACTAGTTGAAGAATTGTACTCAGGTCCGAATTGAGCAAGATGAAACTGGCTGAGTTGATCGCGACGTCGGATCCAGATGCCATCGCGATGCTTACATCGGCAGCTGCAAGGGCAGGCGAGTCGTTCACTCCATCGCCGACGAATGCAACGATTGGTCGAGTAGCGGGCTGATCGTGCGGGCCCTTTGCGGTGCCATCTTGGATTTTTCGCACGAAAGTTGCTTTCTCTCCTGGCAGGGAATTGGCCATGACGTTGGTTCGCGGGATGCCGACCATATCTGCCACGGCGTGGGCGGTTGTCTGGTTGTCGCCTGTACACATGTAGACTTTGACTTTGCGGTTCTGGAGCTGGGAGATAACTCCAATAGTCTCGGCACGGATGGTATCTGATGTTGCAAGGATAAGAACAGGAACAAATGAAGACTTTTCCAAAGCATCGGCATCAGTGCAGCGCAAAGATAGAATTGCGGTCGATTTTCCAGCGGTCTGGTAGCTCGATAGGCATCTTGATACCTCGCGCGAGTCAGACTCAGAGGGTTGTAAACTCTGGAATAGACGCTCATTCCCAATTGCGGCTTCATAAGAATGTTCGGTTTCGCCGTCGTGTACAAGGAAAGTTCCTTTCATTCCTTGTCCACCGATCTCTTGAATGTCGGACGAGGTAACTTTGACCAATGGCTGTGATGCACAGAAAGCGACAATTGCCTGCGCGATTGGGTGATTGCTGCTTTCTTCAAGTTTCTGAGTAAGGGTCCAGGCGATCTTGACAAGACTGGCATCTTGGGCCAGGACCGCGTGGTCAGAGACCTTCAGACTACCACCTTCTGTCAATGTTCCTGTCTTGTCGAAAACAATGGCATCCAAGCGACTGGCCTCTTGAAATGCATCTCCACCACCTTTGACCAGAATACCATGCTTCGCTGCGAGACCTCCTCCGACGAAGAGTGCGGTAGGAGCAGCAAGAGCCAATCCGCAAGGGCAAGCCACCACGAAGACGGCGATGGCAAATTCCAGACTCCAGAAGGTCCAGCCTCCACGAGCTATATCAAGGTAATCATGAGGGAGTGTACCTGAGTGGCCCAATCCAAGCCAAATAACGAAAGTCGAAATGGCAATCAGTGTAATCACAGGGACGAAGTGCGATGTGAGGAGATCAGCCACTCTTTCCAGAGGCGCACGTTTACTCTGGCCCTCACGAACCACCGCAATGATTCGATCGAGCATCGAGGAACCTCCGAGCTCAGTGATCTGGACCTTGACTGGCTGCCCGACATTCACAGAGCCAGTGTAGACGGTATCGCCAGCTACTTTCTTGATAGGTCGCGATTCTCCGGTCAAGGAACTCTCGTCAAATTGATAAGCACCTTCACCTACAACAACACCATCCGCTGGGGGCGATGCACCATGTGGTATCACAACACTATCGCCGACCTCCAAGAGATCAACGGGAACGCGACTCGTTCGATCTGACCTGGCGTTTCCAGAATCATCACCATCTGATGAGTCGCCTTCCACCAACAAAGCATCAGATGGACGGAGATTACCCAGGGAAGAAACTGCGTCTCCTGTCTTCGCCTTGCTATAAGCTTCGAGGAACCTGCCTCCAAGAATGAATAGCGTTAAGAAGACAACAGAGTCGAAATAAGTCGTGCTAGAAGCACTAGTCTTATTCTCCGATACCGCATCGACAATAAGAACAGCCAATGATGCGAAGTATGCAACTGAAGTTCCCGCTGAAATCAACATGTTCATGCTTCCGAAACGATAGAATCGGCGCAGCAGCGGGACACGACTTCCAGGTCGCCAGAGAGCGTGGATTTCTTTTAAGGCTCGAGTGTGAAACACATCGGTGCCGTAAAACATGACTGGTGTTGACATGATGAAGAGAGCCCATTCGGTTCGAGTGACACTGCCAGACCACATAGTCTGTTCCAAAAAGTGGCGTACAGGGTTCTGAGGTGACACGAGAGACATGAAGACAATTCCAACGATGAAGGTTGGGATAGTCACAGCGAACACAAATACAAGGCGACGGAAGAGCCGTGTTCGCTCATGGATCTGCATTGCACGAGAACGGTCCTCGATGCTGGGTGGGTGGTAAATGCTAGCCTTGAAGGCATCGTTGGCACCATCTATTGTCGCAAGGATTGATCTGATGGTGATGGAAAGAGAATCGGGTGTATATGTGAGTTTCAATATGGGCTCCTTTTCGGAAGGCTCGTCGAGGACCTCCACACCCGGCAATGATGATAGAGAGGAAAGAACCTTTGGAGGGCAGTGATGACAGAACATTCCATCGATGCGGACGGAAATTGTTCTTGGACCAGCCTTGTTATCACTTGCACCCAAGGGATGGACACTATTCACAACAGCATCGAATCCCATGTCTTCGATCTTCTCTACAATATTGTCAAGATTGTCTCGGCCATCGAATTCAACTTTCCCACTGTGGGACAGCAAGTTGACCGACACATTTTGAACAAACGGAAGCTCCTCCAGACCACGGGTCACAGACCCTACACACGAACCACATGTCATGCCAGTGATGGCCACTTCGGTGGTAAATCTAGTCGGCTCATTATTGTCGGGTTGTGAGGCATGTAGCGGGTTGACTTCATCAAGGAAGGCCTCAAAGCCAATGTCTTCGATCTGTTCGGTGACCACGTCGATGTTCTCTCGTGGTCCATAATACACAATCGTTGCACTGTTTGTGAGAAGATTGACAGTGACTTGCTTAACGCATTCGAGCTCTTCGATGGCGGCTGTTATAGAGTTGACACAAGCAGCACAGCTCATGCCCCCAATACTGATTCGCGCATCGAACTCACCCACGGCTTCATGGGTCGGAAGCTGAGGCGTTTCTGGAATGCCGGGAAGTGGGTTAGGAGATTGTGGTATGGTGGGAGTTGCCCAGGTTTTGGATTCGAAAAAGGTTGGTGTCGACGGCGCAGATACCAAAGTCTTTTCACTCCACTCAGGACCTGATTCCAGGTCTGTTTCCCACGAATCCCTATGCGATTGTTTCTCATGCAGAGGAGCCCTATAACTTGAGCTTGACTGGCACGACTGTCGTTTATTTTGTTCCTTTTTGCATGCGTCGCATTTGGCAATGTGGCGTTTTTCGCGGCTGGAGTGCCATCGTTCTTTAATAGTAGATGACAGGCTCGAATATGAATTTCTAGGCGTCCCAAAAAGCCCCGATGAGCGATTATTCCATGATACAGTATCGATATCTGCGATGACCGAACCCTGGGTATTGTAAGTTGTGACATGGTGTACTTCAAACGCAGCGTGGATCAGAGCATTCACAAGATCGGCTGCTTGGACAGAGGCACCATGAGCAACTCGCACCTCATGTGTCAAGATCGACACATCGACATCGTTGGCAGAGACAAATTCCGACAAAACTTCGGTGACATATGTTACGCAAGAAGCGCAGTGTACATTGCCCACCCAGAAAACACTCCGAACGGTTTCCATATCTGGATCTACCGGTTGGTTCTTGGGAGTGCTTGGCAGGCTCTTTGATGTAGACATGGCTGAGCCAAAAGAGGAAGTGGCTTGAATATCTTAAGAGAAAAGTCCTCCTGAGAAATGCTGCAGCCCTCGCAACTACCCCTGGCGAGGGATTCTAGCGTATAAATCTCGTGTTAGAGCTGTCGCGCGGGTATGTGTGGGTCGTAGAGACGAGCGAATCGTGATGAAAATGCAGCAACCACGAGGCAGATCTGTTACATCACAAAGGAAACCGGCGCCAATGAGGAGTGGTATTGTATAAGTACATAGCTATGGAAGGAAAAAATGGAACTCCCCTAGAATCGAGGGGAGAGCGAACGAAAGGCGCGGATGAGCCATTTGTGCCAGAAAACGCACAAATGCCGCAGTCCGCATTCCAAGTAGCGCTCTCGAGCGGTTCACGCCCTGTCCGGAGCAACCGAAGAGCATCATGATTCTAGGAGAGGAATGTGATTAGACGATAAGGTTTGGGCCTTTCCCCTGCCCTGAGCGCCAGTATGTTCGAACGCTGGAGGATGGACGATGCCATCTTGGTCCAACTTCGGAGAATCACGACCTGACGAAGGATCCACCGCAAGTGGCAACCAAATGCAATTTAGCCTCTCAGGGGCAAGGCCTTCCTATCACCTCATGCGTGGATTCTGCGTGGACTGTAGCGTGGCGTAATACTATGAGTCTAAATCCCAGAGGTTAATGGAGCTCGCTATACTCCGTGGTTAGAAGGCAAGTTCCAGGGCGCTACCGCAGTGAACCCGGGCCCGGGCGGCGGGGAGAAGCCGCTCAAACCCTCAGTAAAGAGAAAGAAAAAAAAGAGCAACAATTCAAAAAACCGAAAGCGAGCATGTCTCCTTCAAGGGAAAGTCCAGCGTGGTTTTAATGCGACATCTTCCACTCTTGATTTTGGCGATGCTCAGAGTTGAACGCGAGCAAGGTGAGTGTCGGGTCACGTGCCCAGACCACTGAGCCACGCATCGAGTCAGTCCAGAAAATCCCTTCACAGGACGCGCCGCCCAACCCACGCCTTCTCTCTCGTCTTATCACTTATCGGTCACGATCTCAACAAGCTCCAAAAGCTTTGCAAAAGCTTCAAGGCTATCGAGCCTGGTCGTCCGCCGGGCAGACATCTTTACCTCTGGAGGCTTGCCAGTTGGCCTCGCCTCTGGCCCCACTTCCCCTCCGCATCCGTTAGCCTTCGTTTTTTTCTCGCAACGCAATTTATCCTTATCGGGAACAACACGCTTGACGCACCCAACGCGTCTACCGCGTAGTCGTTCGATTGGGTCAGAGCTTCAAGAGCTGAAGCTTATACTAAGAGCTTTACTGTGTTGGGGATTGACCGACGAGCGCGACACTCCATTATATCTCAACATTATCGATAACTCGAAATCAAGCCATGGCGTCTGTGCCTGCAAAGCCCACACGGATCACAGCTGGCAAACTTGGCAATCGCCGTGGCCCAGGAGGCCGAGTCGAACGTCTAGCAAGCACCAAGCCTACTGGCCCCAACTCTATAAAACGTGGACAATCCATCGGGCCTCGTGCACCCCAACGTCCGAACACCACTACAACACACCCAAAAACTTCCAGCTGTCCCAACCCTAGCTGTTCTGCCCCGAACATTATCGAAGATGAAGGTCAGAAGGTCTGTTCAGGCTGTGGTACGGTCATCAGTGAATCCAATATCGTGTCGGAAGTTTCCTTCGGTGAATCTTCATCGGGTGCGGCAGTGGTCCAAGGTGCCTTCGTCGGAGAAGACCAAACCCATGTGCGCAGCTATGGCCCCAGCTTCCAGCGAGGCGGTGGCATGGAAAGCCGAGAATTGACAGAGCAGGCTGGTAAGTCATGACGAATAGATCACCCGCTCTATTGTGAGAAGCAGCTGACCCTTGGAACAGGTAATCGTTATATCAACGCATTGGGACGCAATTTGTCTATTCCTGAGAGCACCCAAAAGGCTGCCAATCAAGTCTTCAAGCTTGCGGTTGGATTAAATTTCATCCAAGGTCGCCGAACCAAGACCGTTGCTGCAGTCTGTCTCTACATTGCCTGTCGACGCCAAACCGGAAACACCATTATGCTTATTGACTTCGCGGATAATTTGATGGTAAGTCTTCGCTTTTGGTTGATCGCAATTCCATGAGAATTTACCTAACAAATCTCCACAGATAAACGTATTCAAGCTTGGTCGCACCTATAAAGCCCTTCTTGATGACCTTCGTCTGGGCGGAAATGTTTTTTTGATGAACCCAATTGATGCCGAAAGTTTGATCTATCGTTTCGCTAAGCAGCTGGAATTTGGAGCCTCTACCATGTTGGTTGCTGGAGAAGCAGTTCGCATTGTCCAGCGAATGAATCGTGACTGGATGACCACTGGTCGACGCCCTGCGGGTCTTTGTGGCGCTGCACTAATCCTTGCTTCACGCATGAACAATTTCCGCCGAACCGTTCGCGAGGTGGTCTATGTTGTGAAAGTTACCGAAATCACCATTACTCAACGACTCAACGAATTTAGCTCTACCGAAAGTGGAGAACTGACCGTAGACCAATTTCGGTCTGTACAACTTGAAAACGCCCACGATCCACCGTCTTTCACACGAGCCCGGGAAGGCCGAAAGCCTGGTCGAGGGAACAAGAATGCTGCGCCAGATACTGCAGCTGAACTTGAAGAAGACTATGGTGAAGAGAGCGATCTTGAGAGTGAAGCGGATCCCACCCAGCCCTTAAGGGTTGATGCAGATGGCTTCGCTATTCCGAATATCCCCATCGATCCTGCTATTACCGGAGTGACACACCGAAGGAGTTCCATCACAAGGGCTGTGAACGAGGTGATTGAGGATAATAGGGAAGACATGGCCGAATCCAAAGGCAAAGGCAGAGGCCCGCGCCAGCCGCCGCCCGAGCCGTCCAAAGAACAACTTGAATCAGAAGAAGCCCTAGAGACAGAAATTCGTGGAATGCTCACCACAGATTCTACTTTCGTCAACAGTGCTGTGGACCCTGAGCCAAAGTACGTCTCTGACAGTACGGATATTGACGAGCTCGAGTTCAAAGACGACCCTGAGGTGATGAACTGCCTTCTTTCCCAAGCAGAAGTCGACATCAAGGAACGCATCTGGGTCAGCGAGAACAAAGAATACTTGCGCATCCAGCAAGCAAAGAACCTCAAGCGTGAACTTGCCGAGGCACTCAGCGGTGGGGCAACTCGCAAGCCTCGAAAGCGAAGGAAGGGCCGTCTCGGCGATGTCGCCTACCTCGAGGGCGAGGGCGAAGAAGGCGAAGGTCGAAACTCTCGTGCCACAACCCCGGCAGAGGCTACACGCCGCATGCTTGAGAAGCGCGGATTCAGTCGAAAGATCAACTATTCTCTTCTTGAAAGTATTTACGGCGGCACGAAAGAGGAAAGCCCCTCGGATGGGATCCCTGAAGATACGAAGAGCCGCACCAGTCGCAGCCGAAGTGTCACTTCTCGCCGGAGTGCTAGCATCGCCCCGCCTGATACACCTCGGCGCGCGATTCGGGGGGCTACTCGCAAATCTTGGAAATCTACCCATCCTGTCGGGTCTAGGTCCCCTGCTCCTGCATCGCCAGCTCCTGCATCGCCAGCCCCTGCGCTCGCTACTCCCCCATCAAGTGTTCCTGTACCGGCTAGGGCGAAGCCAGGAGATGCCAAACCACATGTTGGCCAGCCTACACCACCTTCCACGGCGCCCACAAATCCTCAGCAGGCCAATAACGGGGAAGAGATTCTTGGCGAGATCATTGGTGACTTGCCCGAAAACGAACAGGGTGAAGAATACGACCCTGACGAGATGGACGAGGACGAGGACGAGCCTGCCGATGACCACGTGGATGATGCTTTCGCCGGAAACTACGGGAACTACGAGGGTAACGAGTCTGACGACAACTACCCTGCTAGTGACTATGACTACGGCTCTGATTAGAAGATGGTGCTTGCTCGCCTTTCCTCAGAACTAGATCCTTGGATGTCTTGCGGCTCTACTCCGTCATTTTTTGCTCTTAACTCGAATACCCTATACAGTACAATAGATTAGCCTTTACAGAGCCACTCAAGTCGATACGACATATCATTCTTATCGCGCTCCATTCCTCCCATCTTATAGCCTGTAATCCCATCACTAGCAAGATACTTTCCCCAGATTTCGGACTAGCTTCGATCCCGACCCATTAATACCCCATCTCACATCCTCAGAATCTCATTCCAATCCGGTATCCTGAAGCGCCGCCACCCTCTCGGAACCGCACTCACTGCTGATCTGCGGCTCGCAGTGCGGGGAACCCGGTCTGTGGGTTTCACCCCCAGACTAAATCCCCGCATTATAGACTCGCCCCTATTTCCCTCCCCGGGGAGGACAGCCTCCTGCCCGTATAATTGGCTCCCTCTCAAACAAGGGAGTGTCTAAAGTTTCCTAATTCTGCACCCTTTGCTAGCCTCGGTGCAATAAGCCTTGAAACTGTCTCTCCGGGTAAATGGGTGTGGGGGTATCGTGGCGCTCTTTCATGCCGGATCCGTCTGGTTTAAGCTGGAAGCCGCTTTCTTCATGCGAGTATTGGTTGAAATGGCGGGCCGATGGTGACGTCGTATTCTTATGGGACTGGAATATGGTTATACAAAAGGGGGGCGTCCGGGCTGTTTTGTGGGGGTGTGGGATGGGGATTCTTTTTCTTCGATTTACTTCTTGAGTGTTTAAAGAGACTTTTTACTGTAGGAGAAATGGTGAAGCTCAATATGTATGGCCGAGGCCTGCCGCTTCGGATGGCTATTCTGTTTACTTGCCAGTTTGCGTTTGTGTTCTTTGGTGAGCACTTCGAGTGAAAGGTCTATGGAGAGGTCTTGAGTGTGTTTGGGCTAATCGGCTTCTAGGGTATGACCAAGGTGTCTTCTCGGGAATCGTGGGCAACGATGACTTTCTCAACGTGGTGGATCACCCCAGCGCTGGAATCCTGGGGATCATCGTTTCGATCTATAACTTGGGCTGTTTCTCTGGAACGATTGTCTCGTTTGTGATAGGTGACAAGCTCGGACCTCGGAAGTCGATGTGGTTTGCTATGGTTTGGATCATCGTGAGTGTTTTCTTGGCCAAGTTTATTAGAGATCAGTGCTGATAAGCAGGAAGATTGGCGCAACACTTCAAACGGCCTCGTATTCGCGGGCACAGATGCTCGTCGGCCGCTTTGTCACTGGCATTGGTACTGGTGTCGAGACTACCACCGTACCAATGTACCAGTCTGAACTTGTTGAAGCGAAGAAGCGCGGCAAGTACGTCTGTGGCGAGGCGCTTTTTGTTGGAGTGGGTATTGTGATTGCATACTGGTTTGACTACGGCATGAGCTACGTTGATGGGGAGATCAATTGGCGTCTTCCTGTTGCATGCCAGATGATCTTCGCTATTACGGTCATCATTCTGGTATTTGGGTAAGTCGGATGAATGATGCCTTGTGACTCCTAAGGTCTGACTATTGATGCTAATACGGTTCTTGTGCTTAGTCTACCAGAAAGTCCACGATGGCTCTTCCGACATGGCCGAGCCGAAGAGGCCGTACAGGTCCTCTGTGACGTCTACGATCGAGACCCCAGCGACCCCAAAGTTATGTCAGAGGCCGAAGATATCCGTGAGGCAATCGAGCTAGAAACTCTCCATGGCGAGTATAAGTGGTCTCAGATCTTCAAGCGCGACGAGGTGCAAACCGGGAAACGTGTACTGCTCGCTTACGGAATGCAATTCATGAATCAGATGGGTGGAATCAATTTGGTTGTGGTAGGTGGTCCTCATATACGATGTGGCTGAACTTCACGATCTGATATAACAAAAGTACTATGTGACCACAGTCCTCCAGGAGAACGTTGGTCTCACCCGCAAACTGAGTCTCCTTCTTGGAGGAGTTATCCAGTGCATGTTCGTTATTGGTGAGTTTCCAACTTTGAGGCCATTGTAAGACCAAGTAAAATATCTAACTGAACTAGGATCTTTGTACCCCACGTTCTACTCCGATAGGTTTGGCCGCCGCAAGCCCATGATGTGGGGATCGGCTGGTCTTTCTATATCGATGATGATGATTGCGGTTCTCCTTTCGTTCAAGGGTATGATTTTATGTAATTCTTGTAAATGACTGCTTCCCACTCACATTATACAGGAACTGCTGTCGAAAAGCCAACAGCCTCTGCATCGGTCGCATTCTTCTTCCTATTCATGCTCATCTTCGGAGCCTCAGTCAACTGCATCCCCTGGGTATACGGCCCCGAGATCCTCCCACTACATGTCCGCGCAAAGGGGTAAGTCTTCTCTTCCTTCCGAGCATTTCCTTTCCTTTTCTGGAGCTCGTTCGACTAGCGCCGTCTATATTGAAATTGGCTGCTGACCTCCGCAGCCAAGCAATCGGCATTTCCGCGAACTGGCTATGGAACTTCTTTGTGGTAATGATTACTCCGACTCTTATCTCGAACCTTGCATGGAAGGGCTATTTGATTTTCATGTGCTTGAACCTTGTTTTTGTCCCGGTATGTGCCTCCTGCAGCCATAGCCCCTACGCGGGGTGCGCCTCAACCTCAACCCAACCTCAACCCGGGTCCAAAAGAAACGACTATTTTAGCGCAGCCAACTGACAAGCATAGATCGTCTACTTCTTCTACCCCGAAACAGCTAATCTCACCCTCGAAGAGATCGACTATCTCTTCACCGACCGTGCCCGGCACCCCTCCATTCGCTCGAATATGGGGCCAAGCCAAGACGGTGGCAAGGCGGATAGGGACAGCCCCGAGGTGCAGACAGAGCATGTCGAAAAGCAGTAAGACCGAAGGCCCAGGGGCCCGGAGGAAGGCCGCCTAGCCTTAGCTTTCTTTAGCCCTGGAGAGGGAAATGACAAAGCCGGCATAGAGTAGATTTGTCAAGTCGGCGCCCGTGGCTTTTGATCGTCCAGCTGCATCCTTGTTCGCATCGCCTGGCGCTGCTCTGACCCCTCTTTGCCGCCACCGCTCTTTTGTGAGCTGTAAGCCTGTGCGAGGGCTGTTTCTTTTATGATTTATGTGATCGGATTTATCTTATATCTTGAATAGATGGGATACTGTTACCGAAGGCAGATAGTCTGGTGTTCCCCTAGCGCGCCACTGGAGGCCGAAGTAGTTGGTGACTAGCCCGATGGCCCAGCCAATAGACCGAATGCAGGAGATTTTTAAATGTTCATAGTGTATTTCATTTTTGCATTTGCATTCATAGATGATTTGAAATAAATACGATACGTAAAGCAAAGACCAAAGCCCGATACATAATTTACGCCGCCTGGAACCAAAAGAACCACCGATAGAGCCGTCCAACACCGTTACCCAGGCGCCCTCCAGGGGCGCGGAAAGAAATCGGGTCGCCGAACTGGGTGAGTTAGGCGAGCAAAAGCGAAAAATGAAAAAAAAAAAAAAAACTAGAATCGAGTAAAAGAATCAGAATATCCATAGCGAGGTCGAGAACGAAGTCAAGAGTGGCGGCGAGATCGGAAGTCGCGAGCCGATAATTTGATCAAGAGATGGTCTCGAAAATATTCAGAGGTCGAAGTGGAGAGTTTCAAGGTCATATTGTCGATTAGGAGTCGATTTCCATGCCCATGTCGACGCCTCCGTTCAGCCCCATCCCAGGACCGGCTGGGATATTTGGCTGGTTTGCAATAGCTTGCTGAAGAAGAGGGACACCAGAGTCCACATTGGTGAAGGGGTTTGCAGCAGGAGCCTCAGGTTGACTGGCTGCGGCAATTGGAACAGCGCCCTCGAAGACAGGAGGGGTATTGCGCAGGTTTTGAATGCAGGATTCCCAAGAGGAAGCCACAAGCTGGGCTTGAGTAAGATTTTCGTTGAAGAGATAGAATGCTGGCGCAACTGCAGAGACAGGGACTGCAGCCACGAGGTAGGCATTAAGAGCACGGCTTTTGAGCATCATCTGCGAATTGCTCAGGTACGCGGCATATTGGTTGTCGATATACTTGGTCCAGCCACGGATAGCTGGGGCCATATCGCCGTCATTGTCAATGCGTTGCCAGCTGATACCAAGAAGACGAGTGGCATCATCAATTAATGGCTCGTTGGGGGGAGTTGAGCCGCCATTGAGGGTGCGGTGTTGGTCAGCCAACTCAGATCCGTTCAAGCGCTGCTGCATTGAAGACAGGGCAATATCATCAAGACCAGGAGCGGAAACATCTAATCGCTGAGATTTGCGACTGATATCGGCGGCATCTGATTGTAGGTCCATTGATCGCGACGAGACTGGAGGCTTTGCCGCAGCTTGAGATTCGGATGTCTCTTCGTACCATGTGCCGGTTTGGCTCTCGGCGGAGACGGCCATGCCGGTCTGAGGATTCAGCAGGACCATGCCTTCGCCGTAGATTGGCTCCCATTTTGGAGTTGGAGCTGGCTTTGGCACGGGAGGTGCGCTGGTGGTGGCTTCTTCGAAGGACGCTTCGTCACGCGATCTCTTCCGAGACGGCTTGGGTGGAGCTGCAGCGGCGCCATTGTCTGTACCAAAGGCAAACGGGGAAGAATTGTTGCTCGCAAAGGCCGTGTTGGAGCTGGCGCCGCAAGCATTCAAGCCATTTGGTGTGTCCAGTAGGGTCTGGGAGGGGAACTGAGCGAAGGCGTGTTCCTGGGATGGCGGGAGGCCCAGAGCAGGGCCGTCGGACATGCGATTGAGGAGCATAGGACACATTTTGGATGGTAAGAGGACCCGGTAACTGTACTGTTGGGTTAAGTGAGCACGAAAGAAGAAGCTTCAACCTGTAGGCCACAGCAGCGTGGTGCCAACTGATAGATAGAGGAAGGTAGAAGTAGAGATAAGATGAGCCAATATGAGTGAGACGGATATCTCAATCTCCACTGACAAATTCAGGTGGGGAGGGTGGGAAACAAAAAAGAAGAAGAAAGTTGGGAGGCTAGGAAGAGAAGTAGGTGGGAAGAGGAAGAAGAGTGAACTGCGCCGGGATGAGCAGAAGAGGATCTGAGGCGATCCATCTGCAATGCGGAGGGTACGATACCAAACAGCAATACACAGCACTGGATGGGTATTCCGATCGGCCGTGACGGTAATGAGACGACGTGGGCCGTAACGGAGTGGAGCTGGCACTGCTTGCGCTGTTTGGCCGAGGTGGGCCGTGTTCAGCTGCGAGTGATTGGCCCCTCATTGGCCAATGGCAAAGGCCCCAACCGCCTCGCCAAAAGGTGGGCTCTGCGCTGCGCTGCTCCCGGCTCTCTCCAGCCCGGGTCTGGCCCTTCTGTACTTCTGTCCGCCTGACAGTTCCCCCCCTTCGGAGGCTGGTATGGGGAGCATCTCGGCACATGAAGACATCCCTGGAGGAAAAAAAGTCTATTGGAATCCTATGATCACACGAAAGGGAGAGATCGAAAAAAAAAAATTAATTTCAGAGAAAAACCAAAGCAAATCCGACACCAAAGCTCGTGCAAGTCTAACATTCAGATCAATGTTCGTAGAAAGGAAAAAAAGAAAATGGTACTCCGCCAGCAACACCGACTTGCAGACTGAATCCATCACGGGGATGGGAGAAAATGAATGGAATATGACGAGCCCCCGCTGCTTTTATTCATCATGGGGAGGGCTCCGGAAATTAGGGCCGGATACTGGCTGCATTTCCTGCATGTGGCCGTACTCGGACCCAGAGATCGAAAGGAAGGTGGTAAAGAAACAAGAAAATGAGACACTGCGTGCGTTTCCATTAAGCGCAAGCGCCGTTTGAAATTGACACCCACCAGACACTGCACTCTGATGCGCATCAAAGTGAGACAGGCTGGTGGGCCATAAATGTTTGCAAAAAATGCATGCGCTTAGTTACTGGGGGTAACGCCGCCAAGCATGCCTTTGACATTCTGGTAAGACTCGGGGGCATACGTAGGGGCCATAGAACCCAAGAAGAGGAAGAAGATAAGGGCAGCAGCACCGAACACAATGAATCGGCGCATGCCAGGGTTGGTTTGGCCGTACTCAGCCCAGGCACGGCCGAACTGGCCGGTGTACTCAGCCATCTTGTCGCCACCGAGCTTGTAGTAAACAAGACCAATGAGAGCCAAAGAGTACCCGAAGAACTGGGTACCAGTGACGGGGGTGTTCCACAGCATCATGGAGGCGGCCACAAGCAGGATATCCTTCAGAACACCGCAGAGGGTCATGACCAATGAAGAAGTCTTACCAATCAGGAAGACAACGGAGACGTTCAGAAGGAAGGCAATCATGGCGTTGGCAAGCAAAGTCCAGATGCCAACCTCGTAGATGTGACCCATAGTCAACTTGGGAACCTCCAGGAACAAAGCAACAGAGCCGTTCATGACAGCGCAGACGGGAGCGAAGTAGTAAAGAGAGACCATGGGGTCCATCTTGTACTCGGCGGAGCTGAGCAGGCGCTGCACCATAACCAGGCGAGTGGCCTCGAAGACAATACCTCCAAGCTGGAAAAGGAAACCGACCATGACGAACTTGATCTCACCAAAGGAAGCAATGATGACACCAACGACAATGATGGAGACGTTCATGAGGGTCTTGTAGTTGACTGGAGCCATACCCATACCCCATGTAGCCATAAGGACAGCCACGGGAGTAGTTGCCTAATACTCAGTTAGTTGATGTTTATTGCATGTGACTGTTGTTTCCCATACCTTCAGCATCTGGATGAAGGCGACACTCAGGTAGAGGTAGGTCACATTGCCGCAGATCAATGACAAACTGAACATCAGGCCGATAGGCACGATAGCGCGCAAGTAAACGCGGCCAGTCATCTTGACATTCTTGCGGCCGTCAAGGACAGTGGTGGTGCGAGCGAGGATCTGGGTCATGAGGGAGGCAAAAGCCAAGTGCCATGTTGTGAGAATGATAGCTATGAAGTGTTAGATACGGTGGTAGATCGAAGCTGGAGGTTACGGAGACATACGGAAGCCTGAAAGAAGGTCATGTTAGCTACGGTAGATCTAATTTTCCTCGGCACGATGTACTCACGGAAGTTTTTGTAGTCGAGAAGCCATTTGTTGAAGAGAATGACACCGGAGCTGAGAGTAATCCAAGTACTAATCACGCCGTGTTAGCAACTACTTGCGGCGCATCATGGTATTCGCGGATTGCTCACGCTACGTAAACGGCGGGGTGGAGGGCAGCCTTGGGAGCTTCCTGCTTCTCAGCGGCTGGGTTGACGGTGGGGAGGCTCTGGTCGCGCGGCGAGTCGCCGGAGGTGCGGACTTTCTCGCCTTCAGACATGGCGAAAGATGCTCTTGTTTGGTCGTTGATGAAGCGACGGAAATCGAAAGGCCGCGGACGCGAGATGCTTCCTTGGCTAAAGGCGGAGGAAGCCACGGGGGGTTAAGAAGGCAGACGGATTACGCAACACTGGTGAAACCGCGTTGATTAACGAATGCAACTGGGGACGACCCAAACGAGGAACCAAGCGAGCGTGGAGGGATGAAGAAATGATGATGGAAAGTGAAGGGATGGAATGGAGTACGTACGTCGAGGAAGTGGTGCCACTAAATTTGGCACCAGAGACACTTCAACGCTTCCAGCCTGGCAGCACGAAACTGGAAAAGCTCAAAGAGGTAAATTGTTAATCTGGAAAGGCTGGAACAGGCGAGATCCAAGGATAGGAAATGAGGTGGAATCGTACGGGGCTGCAAACGGACTGCGGAGAGTAATACAATAGAGGTCGAGGGTACGGTACAGCCGGTATGGGAGGGTAAAGTTACGGGTAGATTACGGGGCTCAGAGGCCACCTGGACTTTTAGGGCGTGCCATGGACGGTTACTGCCTGTATTGTCCGCTCGGCCTGGGGAAATACCAGAATCAGCTCGGGCGGGTGCATTTCCTGCGGGTTCGAGTCCTCCAGCTCGTGGCGAGTCCTCTGTTGACCAGCCGCGCCAATAAGCATCGTCAGTCTCACCCACGGTCCGGGTCAGCAACTTTGATTACTCTTAAATTTGTTGACTTGCGCGTCTCTATAATTAGAACTCGGCAGCTACTGTCGCCTCCAACAAAGTATCTTTGATTGTAACCTTTGTGGTCAGAAGCTCAGACTTCTACTTCGTCTGTACCGGTTTGAGATAGACACCAGATGCGTCTCTTCCAAGGCGCTGATCGAAATTAACCCGCCGTTGACAGAGGCGGCATTACGCAAGCATCTGTTAGCGCGGACCCACTGAGGGCCCGCACCCATCAGCGCACTGGACCAGGTCCCTGACTAGTGGAGAATGCGGCGATCGTCTGAGGAGGCTGTGTCTAACGCCATCAGCCCAGGGAGGAATAGGGGCTTCTCCTATGGCGGTTAGATTCAAAAGAAGCTTGTTTTTATTGGGGTCTTTGCTTTGCAGCTAGTCCGGAGTATACAATATCTAAGAGAGGGGAGACCGATACATTGATTATCCAGTGTTTCAGGTGTTGCAGGTGTACTCCGTAGTTTGATACATAAAGGCCACCTATGGATTCCATCGGAGCCACTGCTGGTTCGAGAAGTTCTTTCAGTCTTCTGTCGATCAATTGAGATCCAGCACCGAGACGAGAAGATCCTGCCACCTCTCCTGCCCTGTTTAGGGAGGGATAATCAGTGGAGTCTCGTCTGAGCGCCTGCACCCTGAACTTTTCCCTCCAATCGTGTAGTCGATCACCTACGGATGTCCGCCCGGCAGGGTTCAGGGTCATCGATCAAAACTTTCCTACGATACTCGGTTCGGAGTATAGCAAGACGATCCCAACTGTAACCAAAGCCGGTGTTCGACAATCCATCCACTCTACGCCAGACACCCCTGGCGGAGTCCACGGATACTTCCGTCAGGGCTGGGAGTGTGATATCCTCACCTACGTGCAACGACATCGGTGGCGTTTTTAGCCCAGCCCGGCGCTGATCTGAAGACGATTCCACCTGTCCCCCTTTCCAGCCAATTTATGCCCCGAGACCTGTATTTCCGTAACTTTACTTCACACATCTGTCGCAGATAACAACATTCCTCGGAGCACCCGTCGCAATGCGGGCTGTGGATTGGCCGCATGCGAACAGCTGGTCAGCTTGCATAGATGCAGATAAGGATTCTGCCCCTCTTCGTGGAGGCCCATAACGGCCGCGTGCGGAGTGTGATAGGTTTGATAGTTTACTCCGTACACGACTCAGGGTCTCCGAGTGGCGACGTGGCAGCGAATAAGCGCAGGATACTGCACGATTGGCAACAGACCCGATTGTTGGTCAGGGACTGCAGGGCATGAATATGAGATTTTTTTCGTGTAATCGTACCTGAGTTTTCGCCCCTGAGGTCCACGTAGGGACAAGAGATCTGGACCGTTGGCAGAAAGACCAGAAAATACGTGTAATTAAAAGCAGAATTAGGGCCACTGGCAGCGGTGGGCGTAAACCTGAAACAGGCACCTGCTCCCCACTCTGCGACACCGCTCCCAGGTGCCGGGTCCGTTCACCCTGAACCCACGGTTTGCGGTGTTGCCCTCCCACTTTCCTCCTTCTTCTTCACTCCTCCTATCCCTTGAGTTATATGCAGGCCTCCTGCTCCGTTCTTCTTCTATGCTGAACATCGCCCGAAAAACCTTCAAAAGAGTCCCCAGCTTCCAGGACCTCCTCCAAGGCAGAATGACCCACCCCGACATGTAAGACCATACTTACCTCGCTGTCAACACCGCTGCTAACTCAATGGCTTTCAGTTCCGTTGACGTTCTCGTCATTGGCGCTGGCCCCACTGGTCTGGGTGCTGCGAAGCGTTTGAATCAGATTGTAAGTCTTCTTCAATATCCTCGAGAGGTTGCGGTGGCGGGGAGAGGCAGAAAAAAATAAGGGGAACAAGGAGGGGCAGAAAAAAAAAACACCAGAACAACAGCTAACACAATTGCTTAGGACGGCCCTTCGTGGTTGATCATCGATTCCAACGAGACCCCCGGTGGTCTTGCTTCCACTGATGTGACTCCTGAAGGCTTCGTAAGTTTTGCGCCCCAGATACTATGCTGCGGGGAACAGCTGCTGACCGACCATAACAGTTGTACGATGTCGGTGGCCACGTTATCTTCTCCCACTACAAGTACTTCGATGACTGCATCGACGAGGCCCTCCCCAAGGAGGAGGACTGGTTCACCCACGAGCGTATCTCCTACGTTCGCTGCTTGGAGGAATGGGTCCCCTACCCCTTCCAGAACAACATCTCCATGCTTCCCAAGGAGGAGCAGGTCAAGTGTATCGACGGTATGATCGATGCCGCCATGGAGGCTCGCGTTGCCAACACCAAGCCCAAGAACTTCGACGAGTGGATCGTTCGTATGATGGGTACTGGTATTGCCGACCTTTTCATGCGTCCTTACAACTACAAGGTCTGGGCTGTTCCCACCACCAAGGTAAGACCCACACCCCTCTTCCCGCACCCCAGGAAGACAACAATGCTAACAAACATTTTTTAGATGCAATGCGCTTGGCTCGGTGAGCGTGTCGCCGCTCCCAACCTCAAGGCTGTCACCACCAACGTCATCCTGAACAAGACCGCTGGTAACTGGGGTCCCAACGCCACTTTCCGTTTCCCCGCCCGTGATGGTACCGGTGGTATCTGGATTGCTGTTGCCAACACCATCCCCAAGAAGAACACCCGCTTCGGCGAGCAGGGCAAGGTCACCAAGGTCAACGCCAACGCTAAGACCGTCACCCTGGCTGATGGTACCACCATTGGCTACGGCAAGCTGGTCTCCACCATGGCCGTTGACGCCCTGGCTGAGTCCATGGGCGACACCGAGCTGATGCCCCTCACCAAGCAGCTCTTCTACTCCTCCACCCACGTCGTCGGTGTCGGTATCCGTGGTGCTCGTCCCGACCGCATTGGTGACAAGTGCTGGCTGTACTTCCCCGAGGATGACTGCCCCTTCTACCGTGCCACCATCTTCTCCAACTACTCCCCCTACAACCAGCCTGAGTCCTCCAAGAAGCTGCCCACCATCCAGCTTGCTGACGGCTCTAAGCCCAGCAGCTCTGAGGCTAAGGAGGGTCCTTACTGGTCCATCATGCTGGAGGTTTCCGAGTCTTCCATGAAGCCCGTCGACAACGACAAGCTCCTTGCCGACTCCATCCAGGGTCTTGTCAACACCCAGATGCTCCAGCCCGGTGACGAGATCGTCTCCACCTACCACCGCCGCTTCGACCACGGTTACCCAACCCCCAGCTTGGAGCGTGAGGGTGCCCTCACCCAGATCCTGCCCAAGCTCCAAGAGAAGGGTATCTGGTCCCGTGGCCGCTTCGGTAGCTGGCGCTACGAGGTCGGTAACCAGGACCACTCTTTCATGCTTGGTGTCGAGGCTGTCGACAACATCGTCAACGGTGCTGTCGAGCTTACCCTCAACTACCCTGACTTCGTCAACG
This sequence comes from Tympanopsis confertula, assembly GCA_026745395.1. NCBI lineage: Eukaryota > Fungi > Ascomycota > Sordariomycetes > Coronophorales > Scortechiniaceae > Tympanopsis > Tympanopsis confertula. The sequence continues at coordinate 241,947 of JAOYNU010000006.1, read as the reverse complement.
GTCGCCAGAACACTGAGCGTCGTCTCGTCGACGGTGCCCAGGCTTTCGCCGCCGCCAAGAAGGCCCAGCAGTAGATAATATCTCTTTTCACGTCATTCCGTTTGTTTTCATTATTTTATGACCCTGTGAGAGTAATGTTCAGGGTTCCTATTTGACGCAGTTGCCATGAGGTCGGACGGAAGAAAATTTAAACTATACACGCAGGGAGCATTTGAAGCGGCATCTGGGAGAGAAGAATCTTTGTTGGCGTTTCATGTGATACAATTCCCAAATCTTCATACACTTTTATTTTCTCTTTCTTTCACCCTAGAACCGGGCTCGATTGGCGGTCTTTCCTTTTCTTGATACACCTCTACCCCGTTGAGTATTAGACTTGCTTGAGATGCTGATGGCTTATACTTCCATGAATGCACCTTATGATCATCCCTTATCCATTCTCCCAATTGTAGACATTATAAACTCTGCGCTTTTAAAAAATCCCTCGACCGTACGTTTGATGAAGCGAGCTTTCAAACTTTCGCTTCAAACTTTCGATATCGGTACGCGCAATCTAAAGTCTGCGCAAATTTACCCGTAGGCATTGACCAACGATCGTGGGAAGAGGACCAGATCTAACCAAGGCTGGGTCAGGACATTGGTTGGCCAGTGCCCTGTCAACGTTATCAAGGGTGGCGTTGTGTGTGGACCCTCTCCAACGGTCTTCCAAGGGCCAGTTCAGAGCAATTTGCTGCCAAAAATGGGTCCTGGCTAAATTAAGCTGTACCCTGGAATTGGCGTATTGGACAGGGTCCGATTTGTCTTGGTGGTTGGCGAGTCAAATCTGGCAGTTATTAAGTCTCGGCATAGCCGTTTGAAAGTCATGAAACTTGCGGGTTATCAGATGGGATGCATCATTTGGTTGCGGGCTTGAGGGGTCTTGTCTCGTCATATCATGCCTTCTCATAGCTTTGGAATTCTCGAGATTCCAAAAGCTAATGTAACATTACGTTATGCTAAGCGAGATAGGCGAGCACAGATTCAGATGGAGATCTCATCAAGACGAAAATTATTTTTCAATCATTATATGTACAAAAAAGGAAAAGACATGGTGCATCATATATACAGTTCACGATGGCTCATCAATCTTCCCGAGGTCCACGCCCAGCCTAGACTTCACTAACAGCGAAGCTGACAGCATCAACAGCAAAGCTGTCAGTAGCCGAGTTATCCGCCTCGTCACAGTAAGCAAGGATTCTCAGACTACCAGTGGAAGACTGGGGCCGAACACTTCCAGTTAGGGTAGTCCAGTTACCCATCTCCTGCTCGGTTTGCATCAGCTGGGCAATGGTGGAGTACGAAGTGCCGTTGGACATGTGGCGGCCCAGAGAAGCAGTGAGCATGCAGTACTCGGCGCTGTCTTCGGGGAATTTAACAGAGGCGCTGAAAGTGTAGTTGGTGGTGGTCTTCAGGCCGGTCAGGGTTTGGGAGATGGAGTTTGCCTGGTTGTCGATGGCGGTTTGGATGGAGCTGGGGTTGAGGTTTTGTCAGAACTAGCTCGAAACTTGACAGATCTAGATCTGAGGCTTACACAAAGGAGTTTCCATCAACAGGTGAGCCGTAGTAGGAAGTTCCATTGTAGATCTTCGCAACGTTCGCCGCAGAGGCTGTCCAGGGGGAAAGGCCGGACTCGAAGGATGGGTTGACGACGACGTTGGCAGACATTTTGGCGGGATGTGTAGACCTGTGTGAAGGTTTTGTATATTAAGATAGCCGAAAGTATCGATGGTCGAGGAAGAGGGCCAATATATAGTCTTTTACTCATCTGAAACAGTGGCTTTGGGGGCTTACGGGCCATACCGAAACAAGCAATGTTGTCTGGATCGGGCCTAGTGAGGGTCCTCTAGCTCTGTTTTTTCTTGCTGGATCGTCATAGGGTTCGAAGGAATCAGGCTGTATGTAACCTGCCAGTCTTAGCTCTCGAGGGCGTCCGCTTATAGGGTGTCTCAGCCGCTTGAAGTATCAGATGCCCCAAGCAGGAAATTACATCTCCATTGAGAAGGAGGTTGGTATAAGCGTGGAATTGACATCCAAGATCTATCCATGGATGAAGAACTGCTACAGGGGTGAAAGCTTGGCAATCGATTTTTTATATTGCGGGGATCGGGCTCTGTGTGGCGTTCCAAGGGTTGACATTGACCAGATCTTGTGTGTACAGATTCTTGTCTCCGAGGGCATAGCGCCACCAATGGATGGTCACCGTCGCATCGTCAGATTGAAGGCTTCACAGTCTCATTGAGTATCATTTGGCGTTGGCCATGTCTCGGGCGATCACATTTTCAGTCCTTCGAAACGGCGGTGATCTGTTCTAGAATGCCGTGCAAAGGTTTGCAGAGCGATTGGCCTGCAGTGTGTAGCGGGCCGTGCCAATCTGGGAGCCCCGACGGAATCCTGCAACGAGCGTTGCCGTACGGAGTACTCCGTAGTGCTGACTGTCATTCCAGGATTCTTCATACAGTGTTCGCTTTCCTCATGCGGGAGTGATCATCAGGGGGATTCAAGATGGGGTGCATAAGACAGGGATTAAAGGTGCATTAGTCATTAATTCCGTCGAATTCACGGAGTATAGAGAGCGACTCGCTCGGAGTACGGGGAATTGAGGGCCGATCATGTACGCCAAATGTAAACCCATCGTAGGCCGGGCTATCATGAACTTCTCTCTCGGGTTCGTGACGATCGCTTTTGCTACCTTGATGCTTGCGGTTCCCCCATTGGCGAGATGAGAGATCTAGAAGATGTGCTTGCCTTCCTCCTATGAGCGGCCAGCCAAAAGAGGTGTCATATTCCGAAAGAAAACATTCTACCAGTAGTTCATGGCAAACTCGGGACCATTATTATAAACGATCTCCGAGCAGTTGGTAAATCCGAGTCTTAAAGCACCCCCGACCTCCTATCCTCGACGGCAGACGGCAGACGGCAGTCCGTTTTCCGCCATGGTCTGTCCGACTGCTTATGCGATTTATTAGCAAGGGAAGAAGGCGTACATGTGAGGGCTCTGTTTTTATTTCGCGCATTGTTTGGATCGAAGATGTAAGCATCCACGTAATTTCACCTTCCGACCCTTGCTCCTTATGTTGCTTCATTGAAATCCAAGAAGCCCATGATCCAGATTCAAGCTGCTGTACACTCGACGGCCATAAGCCGCTAAGGAGGAGAATGCGTGAGAATCGACGAGATGAAACAAATTGCGATGTGTTCTGAGTGCGCAGATTATGGTTGATCGGGTTGCTGCTCTCCGTGGTCCGTGGTGGGGGCCTCTCTGCAAGTCGAGGAGTGGTTGATCTCTCCGGCGATGCTGAGCAGCTGATGTGGCAGACCTCATGCCCTTTCTCTTCGCTGAGCTGCACTGTCTGGAAGCTAAATCAACTTCCTTCATCTGAGTAGGTCTGGATTTCGTCAAGCTCATGGATTCGGATCAGATAGCGAGGCTGGAAGTCTCCGGACGTAGAGGAAACCTAGAGACGGCCACAAGATAGATGTGGACGAATGAAGACCTATATGAATGAATATAACAGCGACTGGTGATGTTTAACGTGACAAAAGCTTCGGTATACTCTTGCTGGCGGTTTCTTTGCTCCCTCTTCGTTGAAGCCATTCCCAGCTTGCACCATAGAGATTCATACTGAGGTTATTCGTAGCACATCCAGGTCGCTCAAAATCTATATCTCATTATTGATTTTCAAGACCTCGAGAGAATCAAAAAGACAATGCCAATGTTCCATATGCTCTCTCGGCATTTCCCACGGTGGCTTCATCGAACATCTCCAGAGAGCGGAGTACCCCAAGAAAGGTGACTCCACAATCAAACCTTGGGAGAGGTTCTAGATACGAGGCAGTGCCCTGAGAAACGTGATACCTCCTCAGAATGTTTCAAAACTCAAACAAGTATCTGGTTCCTTGTAGATTGCATCCCTCGCCTCATCGTTTGTACGTGTTCGCTATCTCGCACACTTAGCTTTCAAACATCGTGGACATGATCTATCTATAGGTTACGACAATAGATATCATCGAAAACGACGTCACACTAGACAAACTTAGTTCCAGGAGGCGATATGTAAGTTGAACAAGTTGTGTTTGCAATATACACGGCATGGGTCGAGCATCTATTTTTATTGACCAAGGTTGCGACAACCCTCAACCTTGGAAGATTGCGACAACCCTCAACCTTGGAAGATTGCGATTTGGGCAAGCAGTGGCATTGTGAGCAAACTCATGGGGAGAAGGCTATTCCCGCGATGAACTCGCCCCGCATTAGTGCGCTGCTATTAATACCCCTTGATGTCTCCTCATGGATCAAACTGGTAAAGCTTGGCGGTAGCCTGTAAGAAGGTGGATCTGGAGTGAGACAGGTTAAGTCCAGACCGCGATCGTGGGCGGAGAGGAGAACAGCGGAGATGCCCGAATATTTTATTTTCATATCTGTATAGTAGTTGAAGAGGGATTGAATCCTTTCTACCATGGAAATACGGGGAGCGACCGCGGACAAATAATAGCGATGGGCCGCGTCATTTGCTGAGGCACGCAACTCGACAGCCGAGGCCACTGCAATCAGAACTCCGGGAATCCGCCTGAGCCTCTGATCACACTGTTTCAGCCCAAACTGGGGACATTCGATTCATTGATAATGCTCATTCATGTCAGGTAGCGATGCAAGCAGCGTACGACATGCGGTAGCGTAATTCGAGTTCTTATCCGGGGAGGGGGTCGCTTAGATATTTTTATCCTCTGCAGAATGACGTTGGAAGTATACAACTCATTCATTCGGAAGGGTCCTTTCTCTGGCTAGAAACATAAAGAAACGATAAAGCAAAAATATGGGTATGGCAATTAAGAGGGACTAGAAACCATGAAGGCCCTAGGGACATTTCACCGACTTTTCCTCGAGGTCAGTAGTATACATGATCGGTGAATTGGTCAATAGTACTTTGCAGAGAGGCCTTGGAAGGTGGCACCATGAATCCTCGACAATTCGTCTACCACACACATTCTTGACTCGCATTAGGCTCCTTGTAAGCGAAATAATCATCAAGCATTGTTGTGTATAGCCCGTACTGCAAGTTTCCCGCCATGATTGGCGAAGGAGCCGACTTTTCCGAGTTGGCCTCGTAAGATGGTGTGGACGCTAGATGGAAGGCTCGGGGCGGAAATTGGGCCTTGCTCACATTGGGCCTAGCACCGGACAAGTTGCGGTCATCTTGGAGCGTAGGACGCGGCAATTGCTCATCATCAGCGGTGGGTCGTGCATTGACTCGGATCTGAAAGTCGCGTTGGCCGTCTACGAGAATGTGGTCAGTGACAAGATCCTCAAACGAACCCGACGATCCCCCTCCTTGATGGATTGCACAGACCTTGACCACGAGTTAGGTGATAGGTCTCTTCATTGTGCTCTTGGGGCCCATGCGGTAAATTAGCATTATTAACGACCAGACGGCGTTTTCGTTCACGGAGCGGAGTCGCTCGAAATCGGGTTCGACTAGATGCTTGGCGGCCATGAGTGATAGAGGTGGTATCCACTGCTTGACGAATACGATTAGTTTTGACGATTGTAGGCTTCGCCATGGAATGTTTGGCCAAGGTAGAATGAGTGCGCAAGGCGCTTGATGTAATGGCCCGTTGAGATTGGGAGCCATATGTCGGCATGTTGTCTGCCGTAGTAGGAAGATCTCCAGTCGAATTGGAGCATTCAAAAAAGTCGGGCAAAGGGACTGTAGGCTCATCGATATTAGTTTGGCTGGGGTCGTTCAGATCCAGTTGACGAAGGGCCATAAGAGTCGCGTTCCTGGCTAAGATTCGTTGTATATGACCTTTGATTTCCTCATCACCGAGGCCAACCATTGTTGGGGCGCGTCGGATCATGATCCCGATGGAAGAGACACGCCAGAGTATTTTGTGAATGTTGCACAGTCTCAGTAAGAGCGATTGAGAAGCTTGAACGCAGCGTCAGGCTTGTTAAGTGCCCGCGTTGGATGAAGCAGGGAAGGTGGTTAATGTCATGGTTGACCCTGCCCATTCACGAAACCAGACAAATCAGCGTTTGGCACCACCAAGTCGCCGCGATTTCAAGATTGAACAATACAAAAGGCAGACAACTGGAGCATCGTGCTCTATTTCCTGTATTAATCTAGTGAGATGGTGATATCTCGCGTGCAAGTATTAATAGCCCGTCATGCTCAGCCCCCTCCGGCACTAGACCCAAATTCTACTAACAACTCTGGAGCCTCCTGTTGATCCTTTCTCGCCCTCCTCTTCCCCCCTCTCTTTTCCAACGTCAACCCCAGGGCTGGATCATGCCTCCTCTGCCTCTTTCATCGCCGCCCTAGTCTGTCGGCTGTCTTTCGTTTGATCCCTTCGTTGGTTTTGTTATTTTGCCCCCCCTTGGGCTCCTTCCTCGAACTCCCCTCCGACCTAGCACAGACGTCAACTCACTCGACTCGCCCACCAATCTCTCCGCCATGAACGGGGATCTCAGTCTCTCCCAGTCTCTGGGAGGGCTTCGGATAGCAAATCCAGACGATTCGCCTCTTCAATCGGAGGATGCGACCGCCGGTTCGATGGGTCCCAGTCCCTCCGCGTTCCCGACCGATTCGATATCAACACATCCACAACCCACCGACGACGAACCGCACGAGGAGCAATCAACAGCCTTTCCTCCTGCCCCAGTGGATTATCCTCCCTCATACGAGACTCGATCCTCCGCCGGGTATCCTCTCGCCGATCTTCCGCACTCTCAAATCCAAAGTGGCCCATATCAAGCATATTCAGCGACGCATTCAACCTCCCCAAACGCCAACCGCCCCCTTTCCTCCGTCTACGCCAATGGTTCGGCATCAACAGTCCTTCCTCGAGATAATTCATATCGTATGCGAACCGATTCAGGTGCTTCATCGACATCAACCCAACAATCTCGAAGAGACGGGAGAGACGTCCGTGGTGCGTCGGGTGTCGCCGCAATGCAGGCACAGGCAGGTGTTCCCGCTCGCGATAACTCTCACAGCGACCGATCCTACCGAACTGCTCATATGCCGACCAATGGGCCGGCAGTAATGCGTCAGACATCAAGAGCGCACGCCCGAGGTAGTGCGCAACAGATGGGCCGGTCTCCCTACGGCTTGGAGAACGGCCCCCCGCCCAGCAGTGACGATTGGCAAGAGCGTGGTGCAGCCGTCTCCGTGAGACAAGAAGTTGACGCCAATGGAAAGACCGTTTCGCGCTTTGTGAAGAAGGGGGTGCGTGATTTCTCGTTCGGCAATACGCTAGGAGAAGGCTCGTACAGTACCGTGGTCTTTGCAACAGATAGACAGACTCTGAAGGAATACGCGATCAAAATTCTCGACAAGCGACACATCATCAAAGAGAAGAAAGTTAAATACGTGAACATCGAAAAGGACACTCTCAACCGCCTCACAGATCACCCAGGAATTGTTCGTCTTTATTATACATTCCAGGACGAGCGCTCTTTGTACTTCGTGCTGGACCTTTGCAAAGGAGGAGAGCTCCTTGGTGTGCTCAAGCGCATGTCAACATTCGATGAAGAGTGCACCAGGTTCTACGGCGCTCAGATCCTGGACACTATCGACTATATGCACAAGCGAGGGGTTATTCACCGAGATTTGAAACCTGAGAACGTTTTGCTCGACCATCAAATGCACGTGAAAATCACCGACTTTGGTACTGCAAAAATTTTGAAAGCTCCAAAGCGACCGGACGAGAGCACGAGTTCCATTCCACACATCGATTCCAATGAAATTCCAGAGGAGGAACGGGCGAGCTCTTTTGTTGGCACAGCAGAGTACGTCAGTCCTGAACTTTTGACAGACAAGAATGCTTGCAAAGCGAGCGATCTATGGGCGTTTGGTTGCATCATCTATCAGCTTTTAGCTGGTCGCCCTCCTTTCAAGGCAGGAAACGAGTATCAAACGTTTCAGAAGATTGTTGGCTTGGACTACGATTTTCCCATCGGATTTCCAGCCGTTGCTCGGGATTTGGTGGAGCGCTTGCTAGTCCTTGACCCTGTTCAGCGACTCCAAATAGAGCATATCAAGAACCATGAGTTTTTCGATGGCATTACGTGGGGCACCGATATGTGGAAGCAGAAGGCTCCTCGTTTGAAGGCTTATGTGCCACCACCACGTGAACCGATTAAACTCAATGGCGATGGCAGTGACAACTTCCCTCCTGCAATCTCTACAGCTCCATCTAACGCACCAAGTGCAAGCACAAGGAATCTTCCAAGGGTCGTTACCGAGCTTCCTCCGCCAAGTCAATTGGATATTGAATGGTCGCCTGTCCTGAGCAGATCTAATGAGCGGATCCTTAAACTCGGAAACATGACCGTTATATCGTCAGCGGCAAGTCATAGTCCGACATCGAAGAATAGTAGCGGCGAGTTCGATACCGCGTCCAAGAAGTTCTCTCGCTTCTTCTCGGGCTCGGCAACGAAAAAGCGAAATCGATTGGTGATGGTCACTTCTTCTGGACGGCTCATCCTAGCCGCAGCTGGAGGTGACGAGAAGAAAGCCAAGACAGAGATCTCTCTCCTTGCGCCTGGGACATCATGGCGAAGCACAACGGATGCTAAGGGTCATTCATCCTGGACAGTCGATACGGTATGTAACCTCACTTGAGACATGGCTTGAACTTTTCACTCACACATATACAGAGGGAGAAACACTACGTATTCGAGGATTCCAAGACATTCTCCGGAACAAATACTATGTCGGCACAGGAGTGGTTAGACTCATTGGACCGAGCTCGGGATACTGCCATGACCCAACCCAGCGCCGGGCCATATTCTGGTGAAGAAGCCTTCCGCGACGTGTCAGCATATTCAAGCCATTCAAACACATTAGATCGCACCGCCAACCTTCAAGACAACACATCTCACCCACCGGGCCGCAATACCTTGGTCAAGCACCAGAACGATACAGAATCGGTCAAAGGCAGGAAGAGGTTTAGCAGGCGCCATTCAAAGAATGGTCTTGCAGCTGTATTCTAAGACTATGGTGAACGTGCTTGGATTCTACAGATCTACGATCCAATTTGCCTGAAACTATGTCGTTTCACTTGAAGGATTATCCTCAACGTTTCTGAATCTTCAGTGAACGTATACGAGCTCTTCTTTTAGGCTCTGTCTTCATTTCTCCCATTTCCCCCATTCCTTCCATCTCTTCCCCTCAAATCTCCTATTCTACCCTCTCTCAGCATCTACGCGATGAAAACACCACCCTTCCCTCCATTTTGGCTTCTTTTCCTGCATTTTTCGTGACGAGCGTGTTTTGTCGTGTTGGGCCATGTTTTGCATTTAGAATCGGAAGGGAGCATGCATAGTCTTCTTTTATTTCTTTCTCCAAACCATTCCGTTGTCGTACGATCCCATCCCTGCTTCATTTTGCACTCCTGTTATATATCCCTGGTTTGATCTGATGCATCTTTTCGACACCTTTATCGAAGCCTTGTGTTCATTTCTCCATATCTGGCGAGTCCTTCAGATTTTTGAACCACTGTCCAGCTATGCGCTGCAGTAGAAATACGTTACTTTTGCAATTCTCTTTTCCCCCTCCCATCCGCCTTTTGCCCATACGACCTCCTCTATCTCTTGGCCTGGAAGCCATTCAATCGCTATTATTTTCATATTCTCGGACTCTCCATGGCACTTCGCCTTTCCCCAGACATCTTGCCCATCATATTTTCTTGGTTCGGGCTGCGATTCCATCGTCATTTTGATTATCTCTTTTCTACCTACCAATCTTTTTGTGCTCATTATTTGCGCTCGCGGGTTTTTTCCGTGGTTGTTTCCTTGTCAAGTCCAAAAATTGATATACCCAACGTTTCTGTTTAGCAGGTCTCATACTATCCTTTTATTGGCCAAAATTCTTTATCTCAGATATTGTCTCTCAATGTAAGAAGCTTCAGATACTAATATTTGATATTGATCTATCAGTAAGACGAACGTAGCGTAAGTCGTTGTAGAGTTCTGAAAGTGTTGCAACTACGGTAGAAAGCTTGATGGGAGCAAAGGATGTTTCTTTGTATAATCTTACTCCAGTGTTAAATACATGTATTCGTAAGAAAGTAAATCCTTCAAGGAAATTTGTAAGCAAATATAGGTCTCAATCCACAGATTTGAACCAAATCAGCCACTGGGTGAAGCGAGTTGATCCAACAGACATAGTAAATTCTCTTCTCTTCCACCAGATCCTTCCACCTCAACATCTTCCTCAACATCAGATAACAGGAGCCCGATTTTTGTCGAGTCCAGTGTATATGTCACTCTGAACTTGGCCTCTTCCACTTTGTCTTCTTACCCAGGCCTTTGGCTTTTGTAGAACGAGCGACTTTCGAAAGGGTAAACAGGGCGTGGTCAGACCCTTCTGAGTCATACATCAAGGGCGCAGGAGTGGCAGCGTTACCGGCTCTGTCGGTAAAGATCCGGACATGCTGTTGGTTCGCATCTCGAGCCCGACATAGGTGCAATCGGAGACGATTCACCTCATGCAGCTTCTATAAGGCCTTATGGACGGTGTCGTTCTGCGCTTTCCTCAGTAAGCAGATACCTAGGTGTTCTCAACTGAATGCTCACTTGCACATGCATGCTTTCTTAGATACGTATTCTGGGAACTGCCCAGGTGAACCTTGTTGGGTCCAGTCCTGAAATCATTGTTAGCGATTTCTGACACAAGGAAATGGCGTCGCACATGTACTTTGTATTGGATTCGCGCGATGCGACGGGGCGAGTGATAAAGACAACTTCATCGTCCCGGTGTAGGTCGTGGGGAAACCGCCGAGAATAAACAGGCTTGCGCCGACGACAGCTTGGCACAGAGTAAAGCAGTGGATTAACTGGATAAGAAGTGGCACTTGAGATGGTCGGACAGAGGTCTGAAAAAGAACTTGTCTTGGCGCTCAGGCGGATTATCACGTCTGGAACCTCGGAATTTCGAAGGTTCAAAGGTTGAAAGGTGAGGCTGGAAATTGAAAGTCACCCGAAGGGTGAGCCCTCTGGAAATCTTCAAGAAATGCTACCAAGTTGTTGCAACCATGGCATAAAACTTAATGGGAGCAAAATATGCTTCTTGGGTGCCATCTTGAGGCGTGCTGTGAGCTTGGATTGCCATTGCTGGGTCTTCGCCGGGGGGTTCGTTTGTCTGTTCACTTGCTGATCACATATGCCGATATATCGTTCGCCGAAGACGCTTCCAGGGCGTGTCGAAAGCATGGAGTAAAGGAAATGATCGCATAGCCATACCTTTCCAGGTAGCTGTTGCTCCAAGGTTGTTGTTCAAATCCTGTTGGTGTATTTTTGGCCGTCGAGAGAAGTGCGGCAGCACATGTGCAATCAATTTGACAGGTTGTAAATTTTTTCCTGTCTGGTCCAATTTCGGAGGGTTGATGTATATTTAATTAGCTCGTGGTCTATGCCACTTGATCGGCCCGCGCTGGGCTGTAGCGATCAAAGTGCTCCACTTGAGCTTGTTATAGAGGGCCTTATCGGCGGCGTCAGGATCTGATATGGCCATTAATGAAGACTGAGTATATCAGTGGCAACCCCAGTCTTGAGTGGCTCCTTTCCGTATTGGCAGAAGTGTCTTCAGGTGAGAAGGTCGCTCTTTTGGTCAGCATTCTGCTCAAAGTCGAGGTTTGACGCTTGTATCGCGCCATGGTAGCTGAGTCTTTTGTTTGAGATGAAAGCTCAGAAAGATGATGAGTAAAGCGTTGATTCGGTGTCAAGAATGGCAACAGACGAGATAAGTGTCTCACAGTTGAAGCGGTAAATTTGTATGGGCGCGCCACACAAGTAGCGCATCTGTAAGCACCCCTGTATAGCGTGTTGTGAGAGATAGATGAGGTATTAAAACATTTGAATGCGTCTAGATAGGAGGGGGTGGGTAAGAAGAGATGTGGGCGAGAGAAGGAGTTGATGACCTCTAGGAAAAGATGGACCGATAGATGGAATGAACATCGATAGAACGGTGAAGAGGAGAAGAGGAAAGTGTTGCCTGGGATGCTGCCTAATATATAGGCGACAGCTGGAGATGGATAAAGGATCAAACATCTTTGGTGGATATCTCCATCAGGAGTTGGGGTAGATGAAGTGAAGCTGGGAATCAATAGGCAACCTGGAGAGAAAGCCCTCTGGAAATGTTTTCAGGCAATGCTACTTAGGTGTCAAGTTGTTGTAACTACGGTAGAAAGCTTCGTAAGTTACTGAGCTGGCGTTGGAATAATAGCTGGATTGACCAGTAAATCAAATCTTATTTACATTTTGAGCCTCCAGCAGTGCTTCATTGCACAGCTGTGTTTCACAAGACTCCCATATTAAATTACATCTCTCATATGAAAAGCCAATCAAGCCTCGACGCATCAAGCTCATCAACCCAGTCAAACGACGAATCAAACGTCTCATCATCCGCATAGCCCTGCCCTTGATGGCCCGCTTCAGCATCTTGATCGTCGACAATAGCAAAGAGCATATTCTCCCGCCGTCTAAGATCCTGTTTCTGCCACATAAGCCGGAGCACCCAGCCTGCGTTGCGAACATTAACACTCGCAACAGCTTTATAGAGTGCTCCCAATTGCTCGAGTACTAGGGCCCGCTGAGCGAGCCGTCGGCACTCCGCGCCAGCGATGAAAGTCGGCCAGATAAGGCACTTGAAGTGCGGGTCTGATCGGGGAACTGAGCATATACGGGTGATGAGATCATTCGCGATGATGGGATGATCTTCTGGGAGATTTATCTCTTTCCAAGGGGGCGAGAAGCCCTCGCGAGCGCGGGAGAGGACACGGCTTGTGTAGAGGTAGACGGAAGCTTGGTAGGCGCTTGCGAGGGCAATGCGGGAAGAGAGGTCATCTAGGTAGAAGTAGGTTTGCATTTCGTGGGCCCAGGAGACGGGGTCGAAAGTGCGAATGCTGTGGAGGAGGGATTTGAAGGATTCGTGAGTGAGAGGTTGGCCGTGGTGCATTGAGGTGGAGAAGGTTGCTGGTTGAGGGGTGGTTGAGGGTATTTCGGATTCGGGGTACCAGAGGGTGTGGATGAAGAAGATTACTTCGAGGAGGAAGGCTGGGCAGCCTACCCATGAGGTTTCTTCGAGACGTTTAAGCATTGATGGGTCGGCGGCTGGGAGGAATGGTCTGGAGAGGGCACCTGGACGAGCTAGTGTCGATCCCATGATTTCCATGCTGAATAAATTGTGAGTTGTGATAATCAGGATGCGGGGACTGTTGAGAACTTACATTAGACATCCCTCAATGGCGAATTCTTCGAGTCCTTGAAGAATGCCATGGCCAAGCTTGTTTTCAGGTCTATCTCGCAAGAGCTTCTTGAGTCCCTCTATGTGGTAGCTCCAGGCACCACTTCCGGATTCAAAGACATCAAGTAGAGCGAGAAGAACGATTGCTGCTAGGTTGATGTCGTCATTTTGTGTAGCGGGACTCAGCAGGTCCCTGGATAGTTGAGACAAGGTGCGTTGCTTGAACTCCAAGAAATGCTGATATGCTTTTGAGGTTGATCGACGAGAGCTTGAGGGAATGATCATGCTCTCGACCTCCTCGGGGGACAGCAGAGTGTCCGACGTTAAGGGATTATGAGAGGACCAAGGCATAACAGACGAGTCGGAGCTTGACATTAAGGAATAGTGCACAGCTCCCATTGCACATAGAGAATTAGTGATAAGCGGCGAGTAACCGACCAGGGACATGATGTCTCGCCAGGGGTTCTTAGTCTGGGGGTAAATAAGAAGTTCCTTCGTGATACATTCGTTATCTGTAACGGATATCGGATTAGAGAAGCTAGGCTGTGAAAAAGCGGACAACGTACAGTGTGAGAGATAGAATCTGGTAAGTGGATTGAGGTCTTGCATTATAGGATCTACCAAGGCCCATGGCGCTGGAATATAATCAGGAGCATAATTCCGCGGGACATGGATCACCTGATTGTCTGTCTCTGGAAAGGCAGCATCTGGAGGAACATCAATTTGCGTAGGCTCAACCTGTCCGAAGTCCAATGGCTCTAATGTATCTTGGACCCAATCATGCGTCTCCGGGCTCTGCTGAGTATTGGAACTCGGCGAAATTGTATCCGGGGAAGACCCAGTCGCGGGGAATAGATCGGGGTTGTATGAAGAGCTCGAGCCTTGCGTGACGACTGGTTGAGACGTTTGTTCTTGTATTTCCTGAGATTTATTTTCTGTATCTTCGAAGCTGCGTCCCATCATCTTCCCTCGACTAGCAACACCACCTTTGACCCACACCAGAGGCTTCTGATAGCCTAGACATTCTTTCCCCGCGTCTCGGCATTTCCGGCAGGTGGGCTGACCATTATCGCAGATAATGCGCCTGCGGCGGCAGGTGTAACATCCCTTGGTCATGATCGCGGGGTTTGTAAGTCGTGCAAACAGTATCTCAGAATCCTAGCCACTTGCGCTTGAGGCGTGCCACTCGCCATCGCTGCAAGGGAATGCCTGGAGGTTGGTTGAAGCACGGGGTTAGCTATGACCCTCGGTAGTCGTAGAGAACTAGAGGGAGCTCCAGCCGTAGGGCATCGAGGAAGGTAATCAGAGACCAAAGGCGAAACGGCGAGAAAGTGCTGGAGTGTGATCTGGGGTTCCTCCCAAAACTTCTGGACTCGGTGCGGGGCTTACTAAGAGCTGGAATTACCAGCTCTGGAGATCTCCTCCGCTTTTTTCGCCTCCTGCGGATATCAATCGGACTGGCAACAACTGCCGACATGTTGTTCAAGTTGATTCAGTTCATTCTGAACGTGAATGGTGAGTGGCATCTTTTCTTCCGATGACTTTCGATTGCCATTTGTGCTAATATCGCCCAGGTGCGACTTGGCTGCACAACCGCGTATGTATAATGACTCCGGAGTAAGCGAGTACATGGGGCGAAAATCAACTGACCATGTCTAGCTTTTGAGGAGCGAGGCATTTCACAAGATGGTCGGGCAGGTTCACCAGCGAGTGCAATATCACCGCCATGGCATCCCGATGGAGGAAAGCCGAACTACCCTCCCGGGTCACGGTAAGACCGTCCAAGGAAGAGGAGACCAGAACGGAACTGATGCATGCTTTAGAGAGCCGCTTTCAAAAATTTATTAAACATTTCGTGGAGGAATTCAAGAACCAGGCGAGGGGGAAGCCTTCGGACAAGTTCTAGTTGTTCTCTCTCTTTGTTGTTTTTTTCTAGGTCCATTGGGAGGCCCCTATACTCTCATGGCCCAAACGCTCGATACCCCTAGTTGAATTATGTCCGTGACTTGCCAACATCTTGTCCAACAATAGATCTATACCCGTACGGAGTACTCCGTAAACTCCGCTCATTTGACGGAAATTTTCATTTTGCCTCTGGTGGGGGCAGTGTTGTTGGACTCGTTCGTAGCCTCACTAGTGTACGGGCCTACCCGGCTGCTTTCCGAGTCAACCGAGATTCGCAAGCCTGTATTCTGGCTTGCTATGAGGAGAAGTGGTTTTAGTTGAATTATTCCGTCGCTCTACAGGCAGATATAACGTGTAAAAAGGGGCTTCTGGCGGTACGCGTCAGGACCCATCCCTTCACGGCTGGGATTGGCTCTACTAAGGACGCAAGCCGACGGCGAATCAAGTAAAAGCCGCAGCAACAAGTCAGCATCGAACGGGTCTAAAGAACAGCTGGGAGGAAATCAGGGTTCCCAGGCACGAAATGCAAGCCATCACTAGAACCATGCAGGGTAAATAACACTAAGAGCCCAGCAGCTCAGCCATAAGTTTGTACGACCGGGTGGATGCATTGACCAGGGCTGTCGATTCCCGGGTAACCGGCGCTGTGGAGAAATATTGAAGCAAGTCCATTTTAGCAGGACTCGGCTTCGTCTGTTCCTGATTAATCACACTGTGGAACGTTACGGACAAATGTTGCAGTCCGCAGCCTGAGTCACTCTCGCCGTGTGAACAGATTGGGTGTTTTCTTTGTGATGTGCTGTAGGGAGCTCGTACTCTGGGCTGGGCGGCCTTACGGCAGTGGTGGCCGGGATGCCTTATCCTAGATAAACTATGCAGGGTAATAATCCCTTGGGCTGGGAAAGATCACCTGCACAGCCCTGAGGAGAGGTAGCGATACCACATGGGCGATCATGTTGACAGTGACATGTTCAGGCGTTGCTAAATATGGCCCAGCGAATGGCCGAAGGGCTAGACTGCAGTGGGGCTGGTGGTTTCGAGTCGAGCGCCTCGGGTGTTTGTCAGAGCCGACAAAGGGGTCCTTCAGTTGGACCTCAGGCTTCAATTTCAAGGTTGAACCACACCTTTGAGATGTAGAGAACCGCATAAACTCAGCATGGAGAATGCGATCGTTGGATCGCAAGAGCGTCGGTAGTGGAGACAAAAAACGACAATGATGGCGGCCTAAAAAAACACCACCTGAAACTAGGGCGGCGCTAGCCCCCGAACTAGTTAGCGCCCACCGCCGCGCCTGCACATCCACCCAAATCCATTCCTTTGCCCACTCCTTTCTCTTTTCTCCTCGTCATCCCCCGTCGTTCGCTTTTTCTCCCCACGATCGTTTCTATCCTGGTTTCTCACGCGACCGTGAGGCCTTGAACCAAACACTCGACTTGATCGCCGTCTTTTCGCCCATCATGCGTCTCGTCAACATCTCCGTCTTGGTCCACGCCTTGCTGCTGACTTCGGCTGCCGCTCAGTCCGTTGGTCTCGGAGCAGACGTCTCCAGCGCCGTCTCTGACCTCACCGGTGCGACTACCACCGCTGGCTCAGGAGGCTCCTCTGTTGAGGCCTCTTCCTCAGCCGCTCCAACATCAGACTCAACCACCTCTGAGGATTCTACTACATCGGCCGCACCTTCGACCACTGCGAACCCAACCACCTCTGCGGACTCCACCACCACAGCCGACTCATCTTCAACTACTACCGACTCTGTAGCACCATCAACTACTGCCGGTACTTCCAAAACCACCTCTTCTGAAAACAGCAAGACTACTTCGGAGTCTACTACCCACACAACGGCAACTCCTGTTGTCTCTACCATCACCTCCGAGGTCACCATCAGTGGTACCCCACGACAAACTGAGATCAAGACCACCTCCACCCCTACTGCCGATGCTTCTCTCGCCGACAGCAACAGCTCTTCATCTTCCGGCGGCGGCGGTCTGTCCGAAAGCAACAAGAAGGTTGTGATTGGTGTGGTTGTTGGTGTCGGTGGTGCTATCGTGCTTGGTGTCCTTGGTGTTGTGCTCTGGCGTATCCAGAAAAAGCGCAACGCCGGCCTCAACGATGAGAATGATGATCTGATGGGCGGCACCGCTGTTGGCTCCAACCCCCGCGAGATGGCCCCCAGCCCAGCCAGCCACACCCCGTTCAAGAACACCCTGGACCAGTACCACAACCCTGGCCCAATCAACGCTTCATCGAACTTTTAAGAAGACATGGCTTCTGCTGTCTTCTGATCGAGTTCAGAACTCGGTTTTCGGAAGTGTAAAAACCTTGTACGATCATCACGCAAATCTTTTGGCGCTATGGGCTAGGCAGGCGAACTCTCTTTTCATCTGGTTACAGTTTTTTCACGGCCAATTTGGCCTTCCACTCCTTTCGACACAATCATAGACTCGGCGACATCTTTCACTCCTTTGAGCGTACAATTATCAGCAACCCGGCAATTTTGGGTTATACTTACCTCCCCTACTGGTGTTTGGTCAGATCGGAAATACGATCGCACCGTATTCACCCCGTCTTTCTCCTGCGTTGATTCCCCATATCGGAGCACAGTCTCCTCGACATATCCTGTTACTTAATACTCTCTTACCTTTGAATTCCTGCTGAAACCATTTATTGATGGCTGGAGTGTACATTGTTTTAAGTTTTTGAATGGAAAAAAGTTCGGTAAAGCATCTTCCCTAAGATTTTCTCGTATCAGGTGTAGGTAGCCCTAAAATCTGTGTCACTATCTCGATGGTTCGTATGTGGAAAACCCCGGCTCTCCGCGGAATGCTGCATCAGTAGAGGAACCCGAGGTAGCCAGCATCTATCATAGCAGTAACCATAGATTTTCTAATGCCAGACCGTTAACGTGGTCCACAGATGGACAATAAACTAACGCGATAAGGTGGGAAGATCTCAAACCGAGATAACCGTGGTCCACAGTCCAGTCCACCCGACGCACCGACGCGCATTCCACCACGTGAGTAGCGCGTCGCGATTTGATCGACACGTCTTCCCAGCCTCCACTCCTTTTCAAAAGACAGCGCCCAGACGTGTTTACGCGCACCCAAAGCTATAATCCGCACTTCCTTATAGCCCATAAAGTGGACCGCGCTCTTCGCCCCGCCGCACTGGGAGAAATAACAACACACTTCTACATCCGAACCACGGAAACCCACCGGAACCATCCACCACCATGTTCGCCTCACACCTCCCCTCCTCCCCATCAACGCCCTTCCGCCAAACAACCCACTACTCCCCATCGAGGCCCTCTCCTCTTGGCCAACGAAGTAATAATATCGCTACACCCCCATGGGCAATGGGATCACCCTCCCGCCAGGGCAACGCTTTCAAGGCTTCCGGCGATGAAAACGCGCACTGCACACCTGTAACCTTCCAGCCCTTCGCAATCCACACCGAGCCGCCGAAGATGCACCAGGCGCCGCAGTCTAATATGTTTGGTGGCGCGCCTGCTTCCTCGCCCCTTATTCCTTCGCACGCTAGCCAGATGTCGCCTGCGTCACCGACGCCTTCGACGCGCGGTAATGGGCGAAGCAAGTTCGCGGACCGCTATGCGGCGCAGATTGCTAATCCGATGAAGAGTTCTGCGTCGTTGGCGCGCTCGAAGACGCGGAAGATGTTCATGAATCGCGTGAGGGATGAGCGGGATTCGGCGCGTTTTGAGGCGCGGGGAGAGCAGATGATGCATATGGATTATCTTGCGGAGAAGAGGAGGTGGGAGGAGTCGATGGTGAGGGATTTGGATGGGGTTGTGCAGGATGGGGACTTTGAGGAGGAGATGGGTCCTGGTATGATTACTTGATGTCCTCGTGGATAATGCGGTTCGACTTTTGCTAACGGGTTTGAACAGATGAAGCGGATCTTAGTGCGCTTGATGAGTATACTTCTGAGGAGCAGGCTATGGAGATGGCTTTGATGGAGACTATGCGTCATCAGCAGCAGAATAATGGGTCTTTTGAGGATGATGAATATGATGATATCTTCATGACGCTGCAGGATCAGCCGGGGCAGTCTCAGGATATGGATATGTCATGAGATGAGCCTTGGTGAATATGTTTGATTTTGTTGCATAGGCGCGGCGTCATGGGTCGGGTATGGATTATTTGTTCTACAATGTGTTTAATTGTGTATATCGTGAGATATGGAAAGTTCTGTAAATAGATCGGGTATCGGACGCGTGGGGGTATGTAAAGTACAAAGCAAGCCGATGAATGTTTATATGAATGTTTCCAAAGTAAAGGATTCAAATCCCTACTGCTGAGGACAATCGGGCATTCCCCCAGCCCCAGCCGCAGCAGCACCTCCAAGATCGCCCATGAGTGGGTTCGAGATCAGCTCTTCTGGCGGGCTACCCGCAGCTTGCATCTAGAAGGAATTAGTAAGGTTCTAAACACAGGACGATTTCAAACATACCTCTTGCATTCGCTCCCACACATACTCGCGGCACTTGGGATCTTCATCCGTGTACCCCGGTTCCTCGAACTTCTTGACAATCTGCCCGACAACCTTTGCCTGCGACTCGTATCTCTCCATATCCTCAGCTGAGACCTTGCCCTCGGCCTTAATCTTCTCAATCCATGGCCCGAATTTGCCATCTAACTCCTTCATTGGCTCGTACAGCATCTCCTTATTTGAGAGTTGCTCCATCATGCCCATGAACATCTTCGTCAGATCACCGTCCTCTCCCGCGCCAGAGGCACCAGCTTCGACAGCCTGAAGCAGCTGCGCAAGCATATCATCTGATAGCCCGTCATCTGTACTAGCTGCCTCCGTCGCTTTCTCTCCAGACTCCTTCATACGCTCCATCGTGCGCTGGATAGCATCATTGAAATCCCCCGCTTGCTCAGGATTGTGTCCAGCAACACCAGATGCCGCGGCGGCTGCCGCAGAAGCTGCCGCTGAGCCCGAACCTGTACTCGCGCTAGCGGCTCCAGCTGCTGCTGTTGCTGCTGCCACTGCCTCATCCGCATTGCCCTTGTCGCCGCTCTCATTCATTACGTCCGCGAGCAGCTGTTTCAGGAAATCGCCTGGTGGGATCCCGCTCTCTTCGAGCTGTTTCGCGAAGGCGTCTGCGCCCTGCTCCATGGAAAGCAGGTCTTCTGGGTTGCCGCCGCCTGGCATGGGTCCACCGGCGGGGTTGCCCATCATGTTTGCCATGTCGGCTTCCAGTTGCTTCAGGAAGTCATCTTCGTTGAAGTCTGGGCCTGGGGCTGTCTCGGCTGCGACGGGCGGTGCGGGTGCTGGCTTGGGTTTGGAGAAGTCGTCTAAGACGTCTGGAGTAGTTTCATGTTAGAAATTGCTGTCTTAGAAGTGATGATGGCGATGCCGAGGTCCATTGTGGCGGGGTGGGATGAATTGATTTGATCTCCGTAGTGTTACGCAGAGCGCGGGCATAACGTAGTATAGGAAAAGCTATGGGCAGCATGCAGCAGAGGGGATCTTACCATCCAATTCATCCAGGTCCGAGTCCTCGTCATCGTCGTGAGCCGCAGCGGGCTTTGATTGAGACGGCTGCTGTGCCGGCGCGGGGTCTGCAGGAGTGGCCTGGACCTGGTCGGCCTTGGCAGGTTCGGGGGCCGCAGGCGATGACGCCTGGTTCTCGGGGCCAGGAGATGTCATTGTTGTGGACGCAGAATCTGGGGAAGATGTGACGTGCAACTAGGAGGCCAAATTGGAGACCCGACGAGGGGAGGCCATGTGACTGGGCGTTGGCGGGGAACCGAACGCCGATCGCCTCGGCCATTCCTTCGACTTCATTGGAAGGACCCGATTAGATCTCAATCTGACTCTGTTGGCAGGCCATGGGGTGCAGATAGACGAGGATCTCCAGCTGCTTCTTCAGCCAGCCGATGTCGTCCTACGTTGGAGCGCAGATGCCGATCTGGCTCGAGAGGGGAAACCCGGGGGTTACTGGGCGTGTACTATTGTTCGTATCCGGTCAATGCCAGTGGGCTAGAACCATAGGGCCGTCTACGAGGGTTGGCATGGCCTGGCATGTACGAATAAGAACAACTAGACGGGCGGATATCTGCAACACGATGCGGATTGCATCATGGGCAGACGAGGGGCGAAAGACCGCGTGATGTTGAGAGGTCAAGGCCCGCTCTCCACCTTTTCTTCCTCGACCTGCCTCTACGGGAAGCCTGACTAACGTTGCCCCTGAGGCGGTTGAAACCCGGTGTCTGGAAGGAGGTTGCCCGGTATCGGCTATTCGGCCTGCCCTGCTCAGCCTGCTCATGCCATGCCCTGATCCAGGTACCTGCCAGATACCTGCCAGGAGGCCAGCTGATATAGTCTAGTATACCTTGCAGTACCTGGCCTGTACAAGTAGTGCCAAGTACTCCTGCTTCTCCGCGGAAGGCAGGTTTTTCTCTGGTGTGTCGCTTCCCCACAATACCGTCCAACGTGAACGAGTGGCCAACCAGTTGGTCCGCGGTGGACCCGTGCCGTCGCAGCCATTCAAGGCAACTTCTGGAACGAGTTGGAGAGAAAGAATTTTAGAAGGAGAAAGAAAAAAAAGAAATAAAAAAGTCAAAACCTACTAGGCGAGCCCCTCTCGGCTGACCTTTTCTCGCCCTTTACCCCAAATACAATAGCCATTATTATTCGTTTAGTCAATCGCTTGACTCAAATTTTCTCTTCCCTCTCCCCCCCGCTCCCCCGTTTATCTCAATTCTCTGACTCCTGCTTTTTCATAATCGCATCGCATTTCTTTTATGTCACCTCTTCTCCTCGCACGTCCCCTCTAACCGCGCGGCTCCGCGGTTCCTGCGTCTCTTGCCTCCGATCTCACTGCCTTCCAGCCTCGGCGGGGGAGAAACGATTAACCCCCAGGCATTGTCGCAGATCGGGGAGCTTTCCTTTTACATAACACATAGCTATCAAGGCACCGGGGTCTTCCAATGGTCTCCATGGTCGAGTCTGCCCATCCTGAGCACAATGACCCGGTCATGGACCCCGTGCCCAAGTCCGAACCCTTGCCCGATGGCGGCTCGATCAGTTCCGCCGTGTCCACGCCAGACCCTGAAGTCGAACCCTTAACCCAGGATCCCGCGCAAACACAAAAGCGCAAGGGAGGCAGGAAACCTGTACGTAACTTTACTTCTCATGCAAACAATCCGGGGCCCCGCATTCCTCTGGCTTGCACTTTTTTTTCTTATCTTTGTTTCGCGTGGTGGATGACGCACGGCGATCGCCCTCCTGATAACAGCGGTGTGATGAACTCATTGGCTAACTGTCCCTGTCGCGATAGATTTACGCCACGTCTGAAGAGCGTAAGCAGCGCAACAGACAAGCCCAAGCTGCGTTCCGTGAGCGTCGCACTGAATATATTCGCCAGCTCGAGACCACCATCAAGCGCAATGAGGAATCCTTGCAGAGCTTACAGCAGAGCCACCGTAGCGCCGCCGACGAATGTCTGATGCTGCGCTACAAGAACTCCTTACTGGAGCGCATTCTTCTTGAGAAAGGCATCGACGTGCAAGCAGAGCTCCGCCTGAAGACCGGCGCCCCTGGCGCTACCGCCAAGCCGCCGATGCCTCCCAAGCCTGCGCCAGGACCAACCGCTCGTCCACCGCAGAGGCACCCGGCAGGCCTCACATCAAAGCCCGATGCTTTTGCCATGTCGCAGCGCGAAGGCGCATACGGTGTCCCTTCGCCACAGTTCCAGGCTACTCCAACCTCTCACGTGTCGTCGCCTTCGCATGCCAAGTCGCCTGGTTTTGGATTCCAGGGTGCTATGTCCCCCGTTGGCGTGGAGCAGCAAGGCGGTCGCCCGCAGCTGTTGCCGCAGCCCAGAACATTCAACAACCAAACCTCCCCACCGGCTATTAGCATGCCACAAACGGATCCAACGGACAAACCCCGCGGGGCTCGTGGCCAACGGGTGGCTGCTGCATATTATCCATCTCCTTTTCAGAAACACTATGACCAGCTCGGTAAGTCGCTTGTAATCAGTCCAAGAGCTTTGTCTAACTTGAATTCACAGAGCAAGAGTATGATGCTCAAGCCGACATGGTCGACGAGGATCACGACGGCTCGGTCAATAACTCCTACCTACCCGGATTCACGCCACAGTCTGTCACTTCTGGACCACACAGCTTGTCCGGGTTCAACCCACCCCCAGGCGGGGATGGTGGTGGCACTGATTTCGGAGCTGCTAATCAGCTGCTTGGCCAGTACGAGCCAATGCTGGACGCAGACCCGTTCGGACTTAGCGCAAGCATGCATTTCCCCACGCCTTTCAACTACGAACAAAATAATTCTCGCAATTGAATGAACGAAACGGAATCATGAGCAAACGTGACTAAAAACAAAAGCAAAAGACAAAAAGTTTTCACCCTTTTTTTCGGGCCGGCACTCTTCTCTTCCAAAAGTTTAACATGTCTGTTTATTGAGCATTGCATGGCGTTGTGAGATTATTTATATTTTTTTTTCTGGATTGTGTGTGGACTATGAGGGTTGATACCACGGAGCTGTGTAAATGGAGCTACTTGAATTGTGATGTGCATACGTGAGATATCCATTACGGCTACGGCCATGGGAACATAACTGGCTACTTGAGTACTCTCTAGCTAACTGGAGATTGAATGTATGATATGCTAAATCTGTGGTGGCATTTTCTCGTAGGTCGTGTCTTCTGTGGGAACGACGTCAAGTAGCTTAAGCTCTGATAAGCTCTGTAGCTCAGCAACCCCGGATCATCGTGCCATGTCACTTCGTCAGGCCGAAATAGGCATGGACACTACCACCGGGCTGCCAGCGCTGCCACGATCCGCCGGGCGATCCCCCGAGTGGATCCTGGTCGATTGGAGCTGTCAATCATGCCTGGGAGTCTGCACGATCCCATAATGTATGATGCCACCTCCCAACGGTGACGCAATACTGGGCGGGATACCCTAAGCCCTAGCCAATGCTGACTCATCTACGGGTGGCGGGGCGAGCGGGCTGCACTATGATTGGTTGGCTTCCCACTGATACCTCGCTTAGTAAATTCAACGCTTATCCGGATTTGGAATTCCGCCACAAACCTCATCCTCCTTCCTGGACCACCCCCTTCATCACCATCAATCTAAAGAGGCCGGAATCTGTTGTAGGTTCTGCCTTGTGCTTCCTCTGATACCCTCTGTGATCGTCGAGTGCCTTCCCCCGCCGGAAGGACTCCACAACATCAGGCGTCATGGTGGACGTACGGTCCAAGGTACGCTGAATATGCTGGACATTGAGCTCTTGCCTTCTGCCTCAATTCGGCTTCACTATTGCGGGCGCCTTGGCTAACATGCTTGTTCCTCTTTTTTGCTTGTCAACAGAACCTCTACGAGCTTCTTGGTATGTGATATCATTTCTTTGACTCTGAACCTCTTTCAAACATCTATTCGTTTCATGCTCGGCTCCTCGGCAAACCCCTCCATGATCCGATTCAATCCGTCCATCTCTGCCTTTGAGCCCATCCAGCTAACCAAGCATTCGCATTGCAGGCAATGACCCTGAACTTGACCCCAACAGACCCCCAGCACCTCCCGCTAAGGCTGTCGACCGCCCAGCTGCCCGTGTTGGCAAGCGTGACGCCCCCAAGGAGGCTCCTACTACCACCCAGCCTCCCCGTGAGAACAATGGACGCCGTGGTGGCCGCGTAAACGCCGGCAACGAGGCCGGTATGTGATCTGCCAATTTGAAGAAATGTGGGGTAGCATGGGCTGATAAGAGATGCAGCTTTCCGTGACCGCAACGCCGGCCGCAACAACAACCGCTCCAAGCCTACCGACGAGGCTGAGCAGCCCGCTCGCCGCGGTGGTAACCGTGGTGGCCGTGGTGACCGCCAGTCCCGCACTGGCCAGACGTAAGCGACCCAATTGATTCAGTCACAAGTCGGAAGAGTCGCCTACCAAATCGCTACGTGCATGGAGAATCGACCGACGACATGTGGCTACTTGAAGATACACCAGGACAAAAATACTAACGTGGAATAGTGACACTCGCAAGCAGGTCCAGCAGGGCTGGGGTGCCGAGAGTGGCGAGAAGGCCTTCGACGACGAGCGTGCCGCCGAGAAGATCGCCAAGGACGAGGAGAACGAGCCCCAGACTCCCGCTGCCGAGGAGGAGGAGGCTGACAAGTCCAAGTCTTTCAGCGACTACCTTGCCGAGAAGGCCCAGCGCGAGAGCTTGGCCGCTAAGCCCGTCCGTTCCGCCAACGAGGGCTCCAAGGACGACAAGAAGTGGGCCGGCGCCACTGAGCTCAAGCAGGCCGAGGAGTCTGCCTACATGCAGGGTTCTTCCGAGAAGTCCAAGAGCCAGAAGCAGCGCAAGGAGAAGAACTTCCTTGACGTCGACCTCCGCTACGTCGAGCCTGCCCGCACTGGCCCCTCCAACGGCACCCGTGGTGGCCGTGGTGGCCGTGGCGGTGACCGCCCCCGTGGCGACCGCGCTCCTCGCGGCGGTGACCGTCCTCGTGGTGGTGCTCCCCGTGGTGGTGCTCCTGCTCCTCGCGGCGGCCGTGGCGGTGCTCGCGCCCCCGCTGGCCCTACCGTTGACGAGAAGAACTTCCCCAGCTTGGGAGGTAACTAAATTCTCTCGTCGAGAATTCCCCAGCATTCTCTCCATGCGGGAAGTGTTGCCCCGAATCACCCTTGATTATGTTTAGTCCTCATAGTCTCTTTCTTCAATCGTACTCGTTTTCCTCCTCTTAGCGTGCTACTAAACATGCTTGGAAGAGGCGCGGTTTCTTTGTTTGTTAGTCATCCATGAAATCCTGGCCCGTGCGATATGTGAAGTGATGTCTGCGCGCGGGTATTTGAAATTATCTATCTGTTTGTGCGTACTTCGGGACGAGGGGGGAAGAGCATGAGTGGAAGCTTTCATGGGTGGAACAAGAATTGGTCTGTTTTGATTCTTTTTTGTCCGGGCGCGAAAAAAAAAAACCTTTGGGCAACCTTGATATCTTTTATTCACCATGTTGGAAGATCTTCTCGGCTGTGTCCTCTATGCTTTTTGACATGTTTACTATTACGTGTGGATGTGTGCAAATGTGAATTGGATGACTGAAATTCAACCTGGCCCGTGTAAATGATTCTGTAGAATTTCAGGAACGCAAAATGTCTTTCCTTAGTTTGTCATGAGAATGCGTAAATGAAGAATTCAAGATTGACTTTATATTGACTCATGAGCTTCCAGCAGTAGAGATTGTGCCTGGATATCGTAGCTATGTCACCTGCAAGCTAGTTATCACAATCACAAAGAAATATCAAGATCTACCAATGATACATCTTCAACGGCAAAGAAGCTTTACAGAATCCGCCATTGCATCAACTAGAAGAGTCTATCCTTAAAGAAAGTATTCCATTTTCATATAACCTCAACTAGGAATTGATATTTACTTCTGAGAATCCTCCTTCATCCCCTGCTGAATCCAACTCCTCGACTCGGCCGCATGCTTATCCGCCGCCGCCTTATCCTTCAACAACTCCTTAATAGTATGCGGACTCGGAACATGACGTCCCTTCTCCGTCCCCGGCCGACTAGCAATAAACTCCTCCCACTTCTTCAAAGCAGGAAACTCATCAATATCAACTCCCGCCCAGCCAGCAGCAGCAACCCATCCCCAAGTCGAGATATCAGCAATAGAAACATGGTCGCCGACAATGTACCCGGACTTCGACTGCGAAAGATGCGCGTCGAGAACGGAGTACAGTCTGCGCGTCTCGTTCACGTAGCGGTTTACGCCGTATTCGATTCTTTCGGGGGCGTAGCGCGAGAAATGGTTTGCTTGGCCTTGCATGGGGCCGAGGCCGGCGTTCTGGAAGAAGAGCCAGTTGTTTACCTCGTAGGATTCGCGGGAGCCCTTTGGGTAGGAGATTTTGTGGTCTGGGTCGTATTGCTCGGCGAGGTATTGGAGGATACTGCCGGATTCGAAGAGATTGATTGTTTGGCCGTCTTCGAAGGTGTCGGTTAGGGCTGGGATGCGGCCGTTGGGGTTGATTTTGAGGAACCATCTATTTCTTGTTAGATGTTTTCAATTTCATTTAAGGGGTTAGAAGACGTACTCTTCTTTCTGGACATTCTTGCCGATGTCGATTTTCTCGAATTTGTATGGGATCCTGCGAGTGTCAATTGAGCTGCAGATTGCATAGCGGGAGGGGAGCTTACCCGAGCTCCTCCAGAGCCATGGAGATCTTGATTCCATTGGGAGTCTGGGCAGTGTACAAAGTGATGTTTGGGCGAGCCATGGTGGATGATACTGGCTTGAGGTGCTTTGCAAGTTGCGAGATTCTACTCATTGAGCAATTACAAGGTTGAGTGACGAGGGGTTTAAATGATCCAAATGTTGATGTCACATCATCGCCAGGCTGGTGGACCCCGCGCATGGATTTATAATCTGCCCGCCACTCCGAGCCGTCTAAGCTTGATTCCTAAACTCCTACCTCGGGGTTTGGTTTTCCCAATGGAGAATTTTTGGGGTGCTCAACAAGATTTGCGGGGGGTGCTGACTGTGACTTTGCAAGTTGGCTTATTCTGGTAAGGGGCCCGAAGTCGTAAGATTATCCTCTGCACAAGGAGTTCCCGAGGCCTACAGATTCCCTACAGCTCCTCAGGTCCTTCTATGCCTGTATCGGTGAAGTATCGTGCCGTTTGTTACCCAGATAAATGTGGGTTATTCAACAGCCAGCTTGATATAATCTCATTTAACTTGATTGCATATGTTGTAGTAAATCAAGTGGCACTCCAGCAATTGAAACGAGCGGGTGATCATGCACATGTTTGCGAGAAGCATGCCATCTCCTTCGCCAAAAAGCTGGGCCTGGATTTCCGTTTCGGCCACAATGCCCAACATCGGTACATCAGACTGTGTCTACACAGACGCCTTCTCTGATTACTATTCGGGCCCCCTAGAGCTTATTAGCTCTGCAAGTAGTATGTAAATATCTATGCCAATGAGCCCGCGAGCCAAGGTAATTTAGAATTCCTTTCAGCCTTTCAGGTACTATCATACGGTGTATGGTGTTATATTAGTTCCTGATGACCTCTCGCCACGATTCGTGGAGCTGCCTTGACAGTCAGCCTCAGAACTTGCTCACTTTTCTGCTACGTGGCAGGCAGTGTCTTGGCCACATGATCAATCGCTTCTGGAAGCCCATATCTCAGTATAGCCTTTATGCAACGTGGAGGCCTTCTGTAAAGTAACGATTTTTTAACGAGAAAATCGATGAGGGTATTGAATCCTGTGACATTCCATCATGGATGCTCGCGAGGTCTGCTGCATTTAGAACATTGAAAATAGATGGACCCCTCGGCTGAGCCTATCAGATCCTTTTTTAGCGTTCATCGACCCCTTTTATGCATATTGGGATGGACTTAGGCCTGGAATCTCGATTCGGGTGGCCCCTTTGAATGAACGTACCCCGCTCTTTTGCCATACTACATAATCCCTAAGTACGCTCCAAGTGACTAGAACACATGGCATAAAATAATTTGCCCTATATTGATGCCATACGAAAACATACGAAGTTTCTAGTAGCCCACACAGGCTGATAGTGTAACTCGACAAAACCGGACTTCGGACATCTTAATGCATCGACACTATGACTTGGCTACAAGGACTGACGTGGCATCCGCATATGCCTAATGCGATATTGCGTGGTCGATGGAATACGAAGAAACCCGCCGGAGAGAAGAGGGGAAATCGCCAATGAGGCTCCAATCCACCTATCACAGTAATTTGGGGGCGATACCATGCAGGTGAATGATGAATGCGGTTAGTCCTTCCCAGATACCCTTGAAAATGACATCCAATCGGAGTCTGTATGCTTGTTTGCTTCGCGATCTGTGATGTGGCATACTATTTCCCAGCATCTATGAGCTATTGGTGAATAGAAATTCAGGCTGCCGCATATCGTGGTACTTGACGGCCTTTAAAGAGAACCTTCCGGAACCCTTATCTTTCAGACTTCTTGTTTTCTCTGGAGACTTTAAAGCACTTTCATACCATCATTGTATCGGTAAGTTGAAACAACTGGTATTCCAAAAGATGCGCATATCGAGATTTTAATTTCGATTTCAAAGCCCTAATGGCTGCTCCTTTCCGCTTCCACGTACCCCTCTCCACCGTCGAACATGCAGTGAAAAGCATCAACTTAGACGACCTCAACCAGGCGGCCGTTCCATGCTCCCAAGATCAAATTGACAGGGAACTAGTGGGTCGGCTGCAAAGCCAGATCAACATTCTGGGAACACTCTA